>VWZT01008897.1:418104-434326 GCA_013397055.1 Pachycephala philippinensis
CGCCCCGCCCCGCGCCCGCGCCCGCTCCCGCACCGGCGGCACGGGTTGGGCCGTGGGCTGGGCCGGGTCCCGCTGCCAGCTGGGCACAGTCAGGGCTTATTTTGCTTCCCCTTTCCTCCCTTCCTCGTTTTCCTTTTCCATTCTGTTTTCTCTTCGACTTCTTTCTTTCTGTTTTCTTTCTGTCGTTTTTCTCTCTTTTCAGATGCTGTTTCTTTCTTGACATTTTTCTTTTCTGTTAATTTCTTTTCTTTTCCCTTTTTCTCTGTTCCCCTTTTCTCTTCCTCCTTTTCCCATCGTTATTTTCCTTGTTTTTCTGTTTCCCTTCCCCCTGCCTTTTCTTCTTTTTACTCAGCCGTGCAGAATAGGTCAGAGTAGGAGGAAAGAGAGAGGACATACCATTGGGGATGGAATACCAGAGCAGGGGGCTCCACACTTGCCCACAGCCTGTTATTTCCCTGTTTATCCAGTGTGAACATCCATGGGGAGCTCTTAGCTAAGCTTACAGTTAAGCAAAATCACTGAGTATTTGGCAGAGGGGGTCGGAAACAAAGTCACCCCAAGGCAAGGAGTGCTGCAAGCTGGTGCTCCCTCAACTACTGCCCATGAGAGGAGGGGTGGATATAGCCGGAGATGCACACTTTGAGTGGGACAGATAAATAGACTGGAAAGGAAAGCCACCTGTGGAAAATAATGCACTGAAAACGTCTTCCAGAATTCATGGGATACAGAGGCATGAAGTTATGGAAAGGATTTGGGTACATCAGGCTGATTATTTCTTTTTTATGGGGAGATTTTAAAACGTTGCCTCCTTTCACTGCTAGCCAGCCCTTTTATGTAACTGTTTCCTCATGATTTCCATCAAGTGGCACATCATGCTGTCCCAGAAGAATGGGAGTCTGTTCATCAAGCTGTGTCTAATAAATTGGGGAGCTTTTAACAAGTTTTCTTTCTCCCCTCTGTGATTATTTAATGCTGTTCTTTGCAACCTCAAAATATACGAAGTGCATTAAGACCTCTTTTCAAGCAATGCTTAAAGTGCTCCTGGGAAGTCTGCCCCAAGTGTCACAAACATCTCAGCTGTTTCTACTTAGATTCAGGGAGTGTGTTATCACCATCAGTTGCAGTAATTGCAGGCATTGGGGGAGGGTACATTTTTTTCAGAATATTAAAGCTTTGAGGGGCCTTATTGAACCCATTAGCAGATCACATTGATCTGGCATTAAGCTTTTCAGCCTGAAGCACTGAACATAGTAACCTAGATTTTAAAGAGTTGGTACTCTTTGTCAGAAGACCTGTGATCCTTCCTTTCAAACACCAATTCTCAATATGCTTCTGGACCTACTGCCAAGATCCCAGTCATCACGACTTAGTCCTTCTTGCTGCAGTGAAATTGCTGAATTTATGCACTAGGCTTGTACAGCTCCTTCTTTGGAACATCCTAATAAACTCTGCATGAAAAGCAGTATAATCATATGACTCTGCTGAGTCATAGTGGCAGAAGCCTCTTGTTATCCATCAAAAGCGTATGTATTTTTTCTTCAAAGAGGTAGGACTACTGACTGGGGTAGATGAGGTCTGGCAGAAAAGCTTTAGAAACAAAATTGATCCTCCAGGAAAAAAAGTTTAACAAAGCCAGGCACCGTCTAATAAAAGCAAATGTCAAGAAAGGGTGGGATGAAGTGTGTAGACTGTGTAGAGAGTGCCTGTTCCCCAGGACATCCCGAGTGCTCCAGGGTGACTGGAAGTAGCATTAGGGCTGCACCAGCCTGTCCAAGTAGATTTAGCTACGCTACAAGAATCCACAAAGTCTGTATCTCGCAGAGACATTTCTCTGTACAAACACAGGACGAGTTTCCTCCCAATGGCAAGAGCTGTCTCCAATGGAGATAACCTGCTTTGTAGAAAGATATAGATGGCAATGTGTGCATGCACCACCCCACCTGTCAGCCCTGGGACTCCACCAGCCAGGCCACGCTGGGGGCAGCAGCCAGAAAGAGCCAGTGCTGAAACCTGGAGACAAATTGAACGTAAAAATTATTGACCCTGTTAAACAAACAACACCACAAAAGGAAACAAGAGGGTAGAAATCAAATCATGATAAAAGAATTCCTTCTCTTCCTCAGTTAGTTAAAAATATTAAATGCATGTAGTTATGAACAACAAATGCATGTAGTTATATTTTACTATATCATTGAGAGATACAACATTCTGACTCATAGCAGATTTACAGTGTGATGTACAAGAACCACAAGGTGTCAGAAGAGGTAATTTTGAAGTTCAGACCTGTCACTAAGCAGACATTTCAAAAACAGTCTTCACCTCCAGAAAGACTGTGGTACCAGGGAAAAGGGAAGAGGTGCCGCGTTATAATAACACATAATAATATCAGTAATTGTAAAGATAACTAGAGTTACATAGTCTTAACAGCTAATCTACTGTGTAGAGCTCAGTAGACAAATTCACTTTATTTTGCTTTATTGCAAATATGACAATCAAAATGATCTGTTTCCCAGCTGGGAAATTTCTTCATTAAAGACATTATGGACTCTGAGTCACTGTGCTACGAGATATTTCACCTAAACGGTGCCTGAAAGATTAAGTTGTGGCACAGAATGTAGAAATACATGTCTGTCATAGTGACAGATTTGGTTAACCGGTCACTGACTATGAGACCTTAAATGTCAGGGTAATGCATGTGGTACAGATCCCTCAACAGATTAGATTAGACACTTCAATTTCTATACACTGGGTTCATTTGCTGGAGCCTGTAAAAATATTTGTGCCAACTTCCTTAAAGCATCTGAGAAGAGAAAGGCTAACCCCTTGAAAGCTGCTGGGTTTTTTGATTAGAAGGAGGTAACTGGATATTAAATGTTACTATAGGAATAATTAAGTGGGATTTTTAATTTTTTTGCCAGTTCTTATGCTCAGATACCATCAAAGAAATGTCATAACATACTGTGCCTAATTTTGAACAATCCAAATGACACCCAAAGATGTAGCTTAACAAACCTCAGAAATGTAAACTTTGGTGCATTTCAAAACACCCATGCAGTCAAGAATAAACTGGTGTTATTTAAGGAAGGAAAAAGTCATTTTACTTGATCAAAAGTGGAGAAAGTGGAGTAGAGGAGAGTGCTTTAGCCAAGTGCTGCTTTCACAATTACTCACTGATCCATAGAGGTAAAGTTGTTGGATTCTGTGGGCTAGGATCCAAGCTGTTGTTTTCCTTTCATGCTAACAAGATCATATTAATCCTCAAAGACACCAGTATTTCTGCCTTCTCTAGGAAATTGCTTTTTTTTTCCTTTGCTAGTGTTATGATAATAATAATAGCAATGACAGCCAAAGTAAAAATAAATTGCAACTCCAAAACTGTAAAATTTCATCGAAATCTGTGTGAAATACGACAGTATTTCACACGACAATAGATGCAGGAAAACCAAGCACACACAGGATTTCCACCAGTACTTGGAAGAGACTTTAACTGAACACATTTCCTAAGGATGTACATTTCTGGGAAGCACCAGTTCCTACTTTAGATCAGTCAGTGGAGCTAGAGTATTGCTGCAGAGCTGGAGAGAGAGAGGAGGAGAGAGAGGGAGAGAGAAAACCAATGCATTTTTAACTTGACCTAATCTAATTATGCAGACTCTCTCTGCAAAAAAAGAAAAGATAGTTAAAGGGAAGTTTCTTGTATGCACAAAACATGCAGGAGCATTTGTATGACTCATAGGTGAGCATATCTCAGTGACAGAGAAAAAGGTAATTTTTAGTCTCTTCTGAATTTTCAAGGATTATTTTCTTAATATTACTCCATTCTAGAGTAGTCCTAATCTGCTTTGCATATTTATCTCCCGTGTCCTTGGAGATAGCTCAAAGAGAGATCAAAAAGTGTTTTTAATCCTTCTTGTTCAGAGTAAGTTGACAGTGTAAATTTACTAAATGCAGATATGTCTATTTGTCATCTCCCAGAACATGAGCTTCTTACTGGTTTTTTCATGCTTTATAAAAATAGCAATATACCAGTTCTGGTTTTCGGTTTTTGGAGGTTTTTTTGTTTGGTTTGGTTTTGTTAGGTTGGGCTTTTTTGTAGTTCTTTTCATCAAAACAGCTCAAAGAAATACAGATTCTTAAAAGATGGCTCTGGAAGTAAATTAGAATTAACCTAATTTTATATACGTGGAAATTGAGGCAACTGGCATTTGTGTCAGTTTATCCAAATCATATGAGAATTCTACAGCAGAAGAGGAATCTATCTGAGGTCCTGGCCATGATTCCAAGTCATTCATTCGTTTTCATCATGAGATCATCCTTCCATTCACAGTAATTTGTATTTCCTTAGACAAAACACAGTGGAATTATCTCAGGGATTAATTTGGCCTAGGACACTAATTCTGAAAAAGTCCTGCTTGACAGATGGATGCCTGCAACAGAACCAAGAGCTCTGTCCTGCACAGCCTGGATTTTGTGCAGGTGGAGGATAGGGAGTATGAGTTGTGTATCATATCCTGCCTCTCATCATTTTTTGGCAGCTGTATTGCCCAGTAGATGGAAAAGTTTCATCAACAGCTGAAAATCTGTTCCTTGTCATCTTCCTTCCCATAGAAAGAAGTGAATCGTTGTCCATAAGGCCTCTACTTTTCAGGGTATTGACACTTCCCCTGTGATGCAGATGTTGAAAGACAGTTTTTACTCAGATCTGTCTACTTCTACTTCATTTGTCCTCCAAATGTACAATCTGGGATATTGCCTGTGAAAATTGGACAAAAAATGATACATCTCTATGGCAGCAAGATCAGATCTTCATCCCACAGCAGAGCAAAAGCAGCCAAAGATGCAAGTGTAATTTCCACCTCAATCCCTGCAGATTTTCTATGGAATAACCTAATTTACTTCTTTACTTCAGTACAATCCTGGCTTTCTGCTGTACAAGCCTGAAGTAAAGCCAGGAAAACCATGATTACTCTTATTTTAGAGGGAATATGTCAGCATTACCAAAACATATCTAACACCAGCACAAGCACAATTCTCAAGAGTTAAATAAACAAGGGAAAATTATTATAGGGAGTAAACCTTTGAACTTCTCTAAACAGAGTCAGTTTGATTTTTCATAATAATATTGGAACTAAATGACTTTTTTTACTGCACTATAGACAAGCCCAGAGAGGATAATTCAAGGAGTTCTAGGTTCTTAATGAACAACATAGCAGAAACAGCAACTAAATTAGAAGGAATTGTTTCTTCTCATCTGCTTGCTCAGTTTGAGAAACATCTTCTCTGTATACATGAAATTCTGAATGAAAAATTTGGATGGCCTCTGTCTCCATACTTCAAAATATAATTACCACATGCTAGCAATAAAGTCACATTAAATTTAATTTTTAATGAAGTAAATACATTACTGCATTTTTAGTGATTTAAGGACATTGCTATGTTGATTTAGAGATAAGGCAATTCCTTCTTTTATGTTCAAATGTGGTAAAATGCAAAATATGAAACGTGTGAGGGGTTTTTGTACACAAGATTTGTAGCAGAAGTTTAATCAGTTCAGTGGAGCATTCACAGCTTTTAAGTGACTGCAGTGACTCAGGAAATGCAGGTGACCCAGATTTCTCCCCTTCTGTGTCACACGAACGGATAGATACAGAATTGTGTACTCTCTGCGAGCAGTGAGTCAATTGCTTGGCTACTGGCTATTACCTATACATGCTGGATTCCAGTTACAGTGATGTGTGCCATAGGATGCAATGAAGTGAAGGTTATAATCTCCAGTGTGTGCACCAAAAATAAAACTCTTTGGAGACTCTATTCCAGTACTTTTCCCTCCCATGTACATTGGCAGAGAGGAGAGAATTCCCCGTGTTTTGCAAAGTAGCAGCTTTCTAATTTATTTCATCTTTTCTTGTTTTTTATTCCAGTAATGTTTGCTTACTTTGTTTGCTTGGGAAAGTATACCTTGAAAAATATACCCAGCTCTAGCTCCCATAGAATTTACCATCGTCAAACTGACCCATTTATACCAAGGTCTTTCTGCACTGGTAATAGCAAACTTGGACTTTGCTCAATCTCTAGTGACCTTGAGGAAAATTTAGCATCATGAGATTCTTTTTCTTATAACTTTTAGATAAATTTGGTAAAAAGAATGTTATTCCTTTCTATTTCCATTAGGAATTTTTGGAAAACAGCAATGTCCTACTGAATACATCGCATGGAAAATACTGACATCCTGTGTTAAGGCCTTCATTTCCTGAGTCTGCTAATGAGTAAAAGATGCAACCTGCATGATCAACAAAAGGATTTTCCTATATGCTAGCTACCATGTGATTAAATCCTTATTTTGTAGGGCAGCTATGCTGTCAGAGATTTTGGATCATGTTTGCAGCTGGTATAACTTGTCATATCTTCAGCAGAACTGTCACAGTTGCAATCATCTAGAGTCTATTCCTTAATACAGATGGAGGCCTGAAAAGAGATAAACAGGTCTAGAGAATGTTGACATTTTAAATTCCTTCCTACCATATTTTGCACAAGAAAGAGCATTACATTTGGCTATGTAAATAGAACCCAGATTTTAAAATAGCCAGGTTCTCTTATGCATCAAGGATAAAGAAAGATATAAACCAGAATTATTGGCTTTCTATAATATTTTATATTCAATTTTCTCTTGTTACATTCATGCCATGTAATTGTGTGCACATGTGTACATGCGTGGTCCTTATTGTGCAGGGTTACAGCCAGATTCTTGTTCACTTGCCAGAGCACTACCGGGGGTTTGGGGAGTTGCTGCTGCACTCTCCTTTAGTCTGTGTACAGCAGTGAATGCTCCTTCCTATATCTGCCAAATGCATGATTTGATCCCATTGATATCCATTTGGCATCAGGCTGTTATTCACTAACCCTTCACCACAGCCATTAATTACGTGCACATGCAAGGTGAGTCTGCTCGCTCGTCTTGTGTTATTAAAGTCCATCACCAAAATGCATATTCCCGGGTGATTCCTGGCTCTCCAGCCTATTCCCTGCACCCACAACGTGTAGACCCATCCAAATCACCAGGCATATTCCAACTGTTTTGAGGAAACTGCCTTTCCCATTACCTCAGAGTTACCCCTCTTTCCCTGGACTCACCCTCAGCACTGCGCTGTTGTACATTGCAGCATGTTTTAACGAAGGACTTGGAAGAAACACACACATTTTGGAATGCCATTTTGAAAATTTAACTGACTGCAAATTCTTCATTTTTCATATGGCTTGATCTCAGAGACTTGCCTAATTTGGGCCGGTTTAGACAGTTTCCATTAGCAGCAGCAGATGGTAGTTGGCTGAAAGGTTCCTGTGACACAATCCTCTATATGTACAAATAACCCACAAATAACCCACCAAGTACTTTTTTCCCCTGGCCATGGCTGAAATCAAATAAGAAAAAAGGTTCTTTATTTGCAATTCCAACCCTCCTTCAAGAAGAATTCAACTTTGAAAGGATCCTGACAAAAGTTAGTCATGAATACTGCCAGATAAGCATTGCCCCAGGGCTACCAAGCCACACCGGCCAGGCAAAAGGGCTACCAAACAAGACTCCAAAAGTGCTGCTGGCAACCCAAGAGCTTTACCAGAAAAAGGGAACTGAGCCATGAGCCGATTTTGAGAACAAGAAGCAAATCCTTAGCTCACTTATGTCATCATTGCTTTGGTACAAAGGCACCAAAGCTGGCTGCGGGTCTTAGGTTATCTGCAAGTGTATCTCCATCTTTGCCATCCACTCTGTGGGGAGAGTGCTGTAACATTATTTATACACACACCAAAAAACAGAAATGTCTAATTTTTGCACATATTTGAACTCAGCTTCAGAGAAAATTTCTGATAGTCTCTATAATGTGCTTTCTAAAAGCAAACCTTTAGTGGCAAAACATATGGAATAACAAATTATTTTTCAGTAGGAAAAACAAACTCTTGTCACAGGGACACATTTATCTGATTCATATTCTCCAATGTTCACTTTTATTGCAACTTTTTATGCCAAATGGTTTAGTTTGAGTTTATAATTTTTTGATGTTTAAAGTTTGGCAGTGGATAGACAAAAACACTCACATAGCTGAGGACGTGATGGAAAAAAAGGGAGAACAGGGTGGAATGGTCTTCCTGCGATGCTGAGCTCAGTGTCCTGTTGCAGGCAGTTCTAGAGGCCAGTACCGATTATATGCAGTGCCAGTTTCCCAGTTATATTCCTCGAGGTGTTCCTTCTGGTGTTCCTATCACAGAATCTGGTGCCTTTGGGTGCGTTTTAGAGCATTTAGGGGGCTCAGAATTACAGAAACAGATGTCAAACATCCCTAATTCTCAGTGTAGCCATTAGAAATCATGTTTTCTTAATCCCGTTGTCAAAATGGAGACAGGACAATCTTTGCCGCAATTAATGTCTAGCATTTTCCCCAGCCTACTTTCCTTATCGGGTGAAATGGTGAAGTGCTTGGGAAGGCCTCCAAAACTGAAGAGCAAGCTCAGCTCTACATCCTCAGAGAGATACGTGCTCATCACCACTAGAAAAACCACCTACTTGGTGCTGTACTTTCAGCAGGTCTTAAATGCCCAGAGCACTGCATTGCAGCAACAACCTTTTTATCCTTTACATGAGGAAAAAATATGTGTGGTTGCACAAGTTCAGAAAGGAGGAAAACTTTCCTAAGTTTGTTGAAAGAGTTTGAGGAACTTAGAAAAACAATAATTAAAAAAAAATAGTATTGCTGCCAAAATTGACCTTTATTCTAAATGAAGCGAAGTAACTACAAAGCAGGGAGGGCATAGCTGCCCACCCTTTGCATTAATCACTTCTCCTGGAAAGTACAGAGGGGAGTGATTAATCCAAAGCAGTGGGAGGATGGCATTCTAGAAAGGGCACAGAAGTCCCAGGTCCAGAAGTTCCTGGTATACAGTAGAGGATGATATCACTTCAGCAGGCAGTTGCAGTCCAATGCCACATTGTCAAATTTTACTCTGTAAGTATATAATATAACAGATCAAGAAAGAAGCATGTTATTCTTTCTAAATCACAGGGGTTGAAAGGTAATAATTTCCTGTGTCTGTCTTTCTTCCTTTCTGATTGCAGTATTCTCTCTCCTCAAATCCTAAATAAAGCTACAATAAAGCCAATGGTTTAGAGTGTCTTCCAAAATGGCTTTGAAGAATTCATCATGAACTGATGAAGGAGTTTACTTTCAGGCAGTATTTTAAGTTAGAGACATTTCATAACAAAAAAAGGAACCGTGTTTTTTAGCAGGTGCAGAGGATAACTGTCTCTTCACTTAGAGACACCCCATCTATTATCAATCTGCTTTCAAGTTTGTTTGAGATTATTTTACCAGTGCAGAGACTTAGGAGGCTTTAGAAAGCATGTGTTCCTGCAGTTTAGAATATATACTCTTGATTTTAGGTGTGAATCCAGTGGAATTTGCAGTTATATTTCTTCCCTTTCACTGTTTCTTTTGTTCTTAATCTGCATTGATTTTTCCCCCTATAACACGGGAAAAAATCAATTTTCCATTATGTTTTTTAATCAGTCATAGTAAGATTTAAATGGTCCTGGACATTGCAGGTAAAAGAGCTGATAATCAGTTGGGGAGTTCTCTCATTTATTACTCTGAGTTGACAGAGGGTTAAATTCTTCCAGCGGTATCATGACTGAGGCAAGTGGAGCAGTGGTGCCTTGCATCCAAGTACAGTGCTGGCCAGAGCAGAATCTACCCCAGAGCCCTGCCAGGTGCTGTTAGAGACAGTCTGCCATCCTAGGGTAGCTCACACTGATGACTGAGACATCTAAAAAGAAAGAAAGAGCTAGAAAGAGGCAGCAGCCTGCTGTCAGAAGACCTTAGGATCAGGAAGTGATTCTCCAGTCTAAGCATTTGTTAGTCACTGGCTGGGAGACCTTGATCTGCTGCCGTGTTACAGAGACACCACAAGAAGTGCTGAGACAAGGGCTGCCCATGCAGTGACTCACCCAGGGCCTGAAGCCGCTTTCCTCAGAATCAATGGGAGCCATTCAACTGGTTTTACTGCAGGAGTTTGTTCAACAGCCACCACTGCGTGCTGGGAATTATTTGTCCAGTGGAAAGTACAATGAAAAAAACAAACATTCCCATATTCCTCATCCTTTACTGACAAGAAATGAAAGGATCCTGGTAAAATAATGCAGTTTCAACCAGCAAAAAAGACACTTAAGGAATCTGAAGACTGGGATAAGCAGATCTTTTTCTTTCTTGATTATTATAGTACAGGGTCAGAAGACTGTTCTCTGTAATAATTCTCTGTGGCCACAGCTTCAGTTTCACTACTATGAGTCACCCTCGATTGCTCTTAGGTAAGTGCCAGATGCCTTCTTATTGCTCTCAAGCTTCAGTTCAGCAAAACATATAAGCATACGCCTAAACACTTTTCTGAATAACAATGATTGTCACACGTAATTAAAATTCAAAGCACACTTAAATGCATTGCTGAATCAGGGACTTCATGCTTAATATGAGTGATTAAAGGTTCATAATCTAATTGTTTTTGCTGACAATGTGACACAATTTTTCACTGTACCTCTGTAAAATTTGGATATGAGCTCAAAATTAAATTAAAGAACACCTTTAAACTAGCTAAACATTATGGTACTGAACAAAAACAACCAAAACGAAGGTTCAGCTCTCTGCTGGAAGCAAGGGAATTTAATTGTTCCATTAATCACACTTTTGCACTGAGTGACATTAAAGTGTAAAATATCGATCAGTAGTACCTTCCATGTAAGTCAGGGCATTTTACAAATATTCTCCAGACTCTGTGACCTCTCTACTGTGTACCTCCAAAAAGAGTCCAGTGCTGGGCACTCTCCTGTTGACTGTCATTTACAGGCTCTCAAGGCCATTTTCATAACCACTACTTTATTTATTTATTTGTTTCAGATATCTGAATGATGTCATAGGGAGAGTAGGGCAGAAGATCTTAGGAACAACATGACAAAAGAATTAAGAAAATGCTGCCCCTTGGTGGTCACTCCTTCCTTATCACTGCTGGGTGGCAAAGGACTGGATACTACTCCCTGCTTCCACCCTGTTTTTTCAGGCAAATCCAGCCAACTTCCATCACTTTACAGTGTCAGTCTCCTCTCTGACTCACATACAGATTTTGCTTCGCCTCCATGGTGCTCTGGGTACACTGTAGAGGTATGCATGAAACACAAAGAGAGTTGAATCCTTCCAAGCAGTTTGGGTATAACACCCGTTCCTTTTTGCTTTGGCAAAATACCAAATGTTTCTGCTGTGCATGGCTTCAGACAACACTAAGTTGCTAGCAGCAATCAAAAAAGACAATGCTTTTCTGTCAGGATGTTCTGGCAGATCCCACGCTGTAGCTTTCCGGCCACTCAGCCCTATCAGAGAAGTCAACTAGAAGTTATACCATTAGGTTAACTGCATGTACTGAGAACAGCAGGGTTACCGAAGTCTTGTAAATCAGGGTTACATGTTTCGTGTTTTACTCTATTTTGCAGTATGTTAATTTTTACCAAAAAAGCATGTGACACTCACATGTGCTGCAAGTTTATCTTGTGCTAGTCCACCTAGTGATTCTTTCTGTTTAGTCCTGTTGACACCTCAGTAAGTGTTACTCTTTCCCCAGGCGCTAGGTCATCAGAAGCACCTGCACTCTTGTGCAGCTGCACCACTGTGGCTCACGGCCAGTGTGACCTTTAGATTTTCTTCTTCGTCACTGGGTGATGGTGATCCAGGGGTGAGCATCTACAGACACCAATCACTTTCTGACATAATCCCAAAGACTTCTGTTTTCCTTAACTGACAGAGAGCCCTTAGCCAGCTGCTCTGCTTCATAAGGTCATTTGCAGGACAAACTGCTTTCAGATCCCAATTGATCTTACAGACCACTTTGTGTGATGGGTAACTGTGGAATGGGTATTTCTGCCTAGCTTCAACTTTCCCTCCTGCTGCTCTGCTTTCCCACCCCTTGTATACACTTCCCCAGGGATGCTATTTCACTGCTGGCATCTGTCCTGATCCAATCTTGAGAACACGGAGCCAGGGTCGCCCACATAATTCCTGGTGCTCTGTGAGGAAGTGTCTGGGTCCCTCCTGGATATTGCTTGGCTGTCACAGCGATTTTCTGCTCTCAGGCACATCTTTCTCTCTGCCAGCAAGCACACTTTGTGGTTTCCTGTATTTGGCCATTGGTCTAGACCACATGAACTCCTGCTATTGTTTTGTTGCCTGCTTTAAGACCTTCTGCTAGGACGCACTTTTACCACACCCAGATTTTGTTGACGCTCTTTCAAGACTTCTCATATGATCCTAAACCATAACAAATCATCCCTCCAGGCTTTGCTCGTGGTTCTTACCTCATACTTCCTGCTCTTGTATTGCTCTCCCTCTATCAGGAGGATGAAATGACCAGCCACAAAACTCTTTAATTCTACTACTTGAATCTAGCTTTGTGACCCCTCAGCTCAGCACATGCTGCTTGGTAGGCTGAGGGTACCACAGGCACAGACCAGACTGTCTCTGCGAGATAGCTCTCCAAACTGACAAAATTTCATTTTTCAGGCCAAAATTAATCCCAGTGCTCATGGGTAGTTTTCCCAAGCAGAGACATATGACTTGTGGTTGCTTTCCAGCATAGTTGAGAGAATACCCATAGTCTCCGCCAGTCCAGTGAAACTAGGTCATTTTTAATTGACATGTCCTGTCTGCCTTGCAGGCTAAATGGCTTCTTCAGCTACATTATACAGAGAGTCCTTATCTTCTTGAAACCACTCTAAAAACTGATAGACAGAGGTATTCCAGCTTCTAGCCTTTACTTGTGGGATGGGTAAATCATGCAGGCTTCTTAATCCTGGGCCCTGTACAATAGATTTTTCTGTGACACTCAGAGTGTCACCCAAAATACACATATTAAAAATATATGGGAAAAAAAAGTATTTTTATATGAAAATACATATATTTTCTATACTATGACACAACACTTCCCACTGCACACTGGCCCTATCCTACCCAGTTTAGGATGTCCTTTTACAGGACTGCAAGAACTGGTCAAATCATTACACCAGCACTGTAAAATGGTTAGGGGAAGTGGGGAAGAAGATGATGGTGATGAAAGTAGAGAAAAATTACATACCCTGGTGCCAGGAGTAAACTGTCACAGGTCAATACTTCCCCTAGGATATGCCTGGGCATCTGTTGCTGCTCACCACAGTGCAGCATTGTTCTCTTTTATCTCCTTCCAGGCCTTTTAGCTTATTCATCCAAATATCAATATCTCTTAAAGTAAGCTGGTCATGTAAGAGTTATAGCCACTCTAATATTAATCGAGCCACAGCCACAAAAAAGCCTCTGCCATCTTTCTTGGATTGCATTCCCTAAACACTCTTCATTCCCTTATAAACAGTAATGATGGGGGAAAAAAAGTGTATTTTTTAAAATGCATTTTATTTGAGCTCAGCTTAAGGTGATTTTTTTTAGAGCCAAGAAAAGCAAACACAAGCTCCCAGGTCTACTGTTCAACAGCGAAGTCTGACAGACGGTAGCTGTTTTGAGTTTTAGCCACTGTGTTCTTCAGCTGTCTGTTGCAGGCAAGAACTTTAACATGGATCTGCTTCTCTCCATCTTCAGATTTCAACTGGATAAGTGTAAGCTTGGCACAATGGCTAAGGAAAAGTGGCTCTTGCAAGATACGGACATTGTGAAGGCCGAGTTCTTTTCATTTTGGGAAGGGACATCAATTATTTTCTGACTGGTATGATATTTGCACATCCCCCTCACACCTAAAACACCATAGACCTAAAATCTATGCATTTAATATGTGAGGATTGACAAAAAGCAACCGAGACCAACTGCCTTGGGTTGCATTTTCCACAATGATTGTCAAGGCAAGAACCAAGAAAGAAGGAATTAAATATTGAAGTATGGTTGTAGAGGCTTTACGGTCCTTTGGAGCGTGGCAGAAGTATGTGCCCTGTTCTGCCTTTCCTGAGGTTAGTCCATATCTAACAAAGCCTCATTGATAAGTGTCCAGCCTGGCAACACATTTTTTCCATTAAGAAGCAAGTAACTGGAGTATCTTCTCTTGTACACGCAGATCTCCTGTCAGTAATGAAAGACACCAGATTTTTCAAGGATTGTTGTGCATTGCATTATTATTATTGGTTATTATTAATTATTATGTAGTGTCTACTATGTATTATATTTAGTATATATTTGACATCATAATTTGTTCTTCCTTAACAGATTTTATCTAATATCATCAAGCTTTTTATAATTCTAATTCTATTTTACTTTGTTTGTTCAAAGGCAGTTATCAGAAATACATTGATAACACAGTGACAAGTGGAGAAACAGATAAGTTAAATGACCTGTGCAAAAATTCTTGGAATTCCTGGGTCTTTACTCTGATGTTGATTTAGTTTAACAGAGCAAACCTCATGGTAAGCAGTTTTAAAATCTTCTAAACTTTGTTACACTGTGAGAGAGGAAGACAACATTTTCTAAAATTCTACATCTTGTCTACTTTTCAGTGCTTATTTCAATCAGAAATGCCCACATTTCCAAAGATAATAAAATGCACATAAAAGCCTTATCATCAATGTTTATCAGAAAATCCATAGCTTTAGAATTTATACAAAAATAAAGCACAGAGTTTATTAAACTATAATATCTGTAGTATCACTTATATTCTTGTGTGATATGCTTTATCTCAATTGTTTTCTCATGGGATGCTTACATGGATAGAGGAAGTATAGCCTATTCTAAAAGAAGGTTGAATGTAACTCTTGGAATGTTATTCTGAAAGTGGTGAGGAAATGTACGGATATGGTGACTTACCAAATTTATGTAATATAAATTCCAGATGCTTGTCAAATAAATAGTCATTTATGTCAAACATACACATATGACATTTTCCCTGATTCAAACAGAGATTCCACACTCTAGCTTGCATTTTTGGTTTTAAAACTAAACAAACAATTTGATGCGGTCACAAACCTTTTTTATGTTAGATCAAATTAATAATTATTAACAGACCTGTTAAATCAGCAAATGTGTTAATAGTAAATCTGCTGTGCTCAAACATATGTAATTTTCTCAGGTACTGTAGGAGAACTGATTAAGTGCACACAAAAGAAAAGTGCAGAAGAAGCTCTCTAATGTATATTTCCCAATAGAAAATTTACCTTTCCTCTGGATTTACCTAGTAGTTGTACTTTGCTACCAATTCAGTTCTGTCATAGGAAACCTCACCTCCATCCACTCTATTAGGAACAACTCCATTCTTATGCTACAGAATCCCATTTTTATGATCATGGAGTCAAATCTTAACTTGGTGTTAATGGAAGTTTTGTCTAAGTAAGACCTCAGTGAGGCCAGGACATTGAATGCGGCCCAGTTTCTTTTAGTAATTAATATAGTACTATAGCTACAGTCCATATTTACGAAAGAGTCAGCAGGCGTCAGGAGGCAGCTGTGTAGAAAAGAGGATGGGGGAGAATCAGTACTGGCAGTGCTCATTTTCCATCTCTCTGGCCCTGATTCAGCAGAGCACTTAACCACATGTTTAATTTTAGGTGCGTGAGTAATCCCATCTCTGCAGAGCAAAGTGTGTGTTTCGTTCTCATTGACTTTAATGGGGCTACATAAAGACCCATCAAACCTTGTGTGCTGTGTGTGACACTTTCACCACTGTGTCCACTTTGCCCGCCCCTGCAGCAGGGCCTCTGGTCTGAATCTTTGCAAAACACCAGAGCCCTTTTTGCTCTGCAACCCCATGAGCCTTATGACCTTTTTCCACCTAATTGTGTCCTCATAGGTGTATCTGGCCTCTGGGAAAATGGACTGGGAGTAAACGGGAACTATGGTATTTACTCAGAGCATTGCTAGATCAAAACCAACCAGCTTCATCTTATTATCCACCTTGTGCAGTCATGCTCAGCTGTTTTGCTGAGTCAGGCTCTACCATCCTAACCAGCTGAGATTTCTAGTAAAGATACAGAATAAGCTGAGTTGGAAGGCACCCACAAGGATCATTGAGTCCAACTCCTGGCCCTGCATAGGACCATCCCTAAAAGTCACACCATGTGCCTGAGAGTATTGTCCAAACAGTTCTTGAGCTCTGTCAGGCTTGGTGCTGTGACCACTTCTCTGGGCAGCCTGCTCCAGAGCCCAACAAGTGAAGAACCTTTTTCTAATAT
>VWZT01008898.1:3858-55065 GCA_013397055.1 Pachycephala philippinensis
CTCCCCTCCCCTCTTAAATATTTTAGCTTTTTCCAAATGTTTAATGGCAGAATAGCATTTAGACATACTGAAATATGTCAAATATTTAGACATACTGAAATATGTCAACATACATACTTCAGTATGTTTATATTTTTCAACATAAACATATTGAAATAATTTCAACTAGTTGAAATTTCCTTTGAATGTTGGACTCAGGTGTGTGGAATGCATGTCCCCCTTCCAAGGATCAGCCATTGATCAGAGGTTTGTATTGAGTTCAGCTGACACTGGTCTAATTGGGCACCTGAGTGCAGTTGGGACTTAGCTGAAAATCAGGTATTTGTGAATAACTCTATTACTCATCTCTCAGATAGTAATCTGTTTTCAGTACAACTGAATCATCATTACCTTCCATAAATTTGCATAAAATTTTGTGTATCTATACTCCTTGCATTTGATCAAG
The DNA here is from genome assembly GCA_013397055.1 of Pachycephala philippinensis. Taxonomy (NCBI): domain Eukaryota; kingdom Metazoa; phylum Chordata; class Aves; order Passeriformes; genus Pachycephala; species Pachycephala philippinensis. The sequence continues at coordinate 4,304 of VWZT01008898.1, forward strand.
TTTATTTGAAAGAGGCTTGAGAGTTCAAAGAGAGAGGCTAGATGCTAGATAGTGAGGGTCACTGCAAAAATCTTTCTTCAGTAGGAAAGCAAATGAAAAATGTGAGGGTTTTGTGGTTTTCTTTAGATTTGAGTAAGAGTCCACCTATTGATGTGCACTTATCTTGGATATTAGTCTGATAGATTTTTCTTCCATTTTTACTCCAGTTTCTGGCCTCCTTTTTTACTAAACTCTACCGTCTCTCATAATAAATGTTGTCACTTAGAAAATAGGAAGTGTATCTATAATTTTTCATCCATAATGGCTTGGAGGTTTAGATCCTACGTGAAGAATTCATTTCAGTGTAACCACTGGGAGAGATTGCTTGTTTCCAACTGCTAAACCAGTAAGAACTCAGACCTGTCAGTCCCACCTACAGAGGGGGATGGAGGAATGTGATTAGGAAAGGAAGAAAAAATGAACTCTACCATCCAGGAAGTATAATGATAATACTCCTGGCATGGCTTCACGGCAATCCTAATACTCCTGACATCACACAGCACCGGGCATGGCACTCCTGAACACTGTGTTATGGTTTCATCGAAATTGGACACATGGAGAAGATGGATAAGGTATTTGCAGAGTGCACTCCTTGCTGTTAAAGTTCTTGTAAAAAGTAAGACAGGCTGTTTTGCACTGCCCTCATAATATTTTCATTTTTACTATAAAAATAAAAGGTGAAGCGGGGAGGGATGAGTTTCTTCACTATTTCTGTCACTTTAATGTCCTTATCCCACAGAGAAATATTTCTCTCTCCCTGCTCACACTATGCTCTACATTTATGCATAATGTGTCACAAGGTCTTTATTTGACTTTTTATACCTCCAACCACATATTTAATATTAAAAGGGGTTTTTATTTGACAATGCTAGCAAAAAAGAAAATACAACTTAGAGGTCTTAAGTCAAATTATTTTAGAAATTAGAGACAAAGGAAAAGCAGCTAAGAGAATAGAAGTGATTTTTCAACTAAGCAGAAACAAGGTAAGTTTGAATACTATGGTCCTTATCCAAGATTTATTAGTTTGGTTCCATCAGCTTTAACAGAGCTAGGTCACTTAACACTATGAAACTGTACAACATAAATAACATTAATAGTCCTTTTTTATTTTTCTAAAGTTCTTGGGGAGTCATGCCTTGAACCAAGATGCGGACAGTCACCTTTCAGAACTTTCATTTTAGGAGAAGAAGTAAGAAATAATATGCACTGCAAATAAAGGTTATAATTCTTATTTATAGTTGGAAATATATCTCATTGCTGACTATGGCATGGTTAACGCTGAGCTGGGATATTATACTTTGCTGGTACACTTTATTGAAACTATCAGCAGCACATAAGACATATTGATAGAATTATTCATAGAAGCAAAAAAAAAAAAAGAAATCACAATTTTTTAGCAAGGAAAGGACTACAACAGACATAAGAATTTTTAGAATACACATTTCACTGCTTTATACAAGAAGAAACTGCCTTAGGCAGATCCATGTAATTTAACTCAACACATCCATTATCTATAAAAGAGTTTGATCTCAAGATTGGTGAATGAAAATTGCAACATTTACACTACTCAGCAACTAAAAGAGCAAATCTGTTATTATGCATTTTGCTAACTGTCAGACACTCCTTGGCTCAATAAAAATTATCAAAGTACCCACAAATCAAAACCCAAAGAAACTCTAAATAGCTGTAGAATTATTAGGATTTGCCCAAGGATAATTTTAAAACTAGCACAATGAATTGTCAGATCTTCTGAATTCAGCTGACTTCAGGCAAAAACTATTAAATACTGCTATGTGAAGAAAACACGAACTATAATGTCTAGAACTAGGGCACCAATAATAGGAGCTGATATTTAAATGGTAACATATAAATATCTTGAATTAATTTTGAAAACAAACATGTAGTTTAATAACTATTTTGAGAGACCCAGTCTTGGCCCTTAGGCATCTCAGCATATTTTCAAAATCATGTCAAAATTTTCAAATATAGATTCCCAAATATAGAGATCTATACTTAGGGTCACAGATTATAATTTCAATGCTGATATTTCCTGCAGAGTTGTCAGATAAGTTCAGTACCTATAAATCAAGGGATTTTTTTTTTTTTTTTTAATATTAAGAGATGCTGTCATCTTTGCAGATACTAATATATAAAAGATTCTGAGGTATTTTAATCCAGATAAAAATTAAGATACCATGGGATCGTAATTCTCTTCATAAGTGCTGTTCTACTGAACAGGAATTCTGTGATAGTTTTACAGCAGCTACCTGAAACAATATTTGTCCTTTAGTTCACCTCACAGACTCTGCATAGCTCAAGGACTCTGATTTGCAGAATCTAAATCTAAAGACAACAGAAGTCAAAAGAAACCTTCTTCACTTTAACAGACATGAATTCATGTGTTTTGGTTGTTTTCTTTTTGCTATTTTATCTACTATAATTTTTTGTGTGTTTACTGTAACCATTTATAAAATTAATAAATTTAGTAAGCAATATATAATGACAACACTGTGCTGAAACACAGTCCATATGATAAATACATTATCAATACAAACATTTTCATAAATTAAACTTATCAGCTTTTATTAAATTAAACCCCATCGTTCTATTACTGTTATAAATTTCAACAAATAGGTGCAAAAGTAGATTATACTGTATATATTATATGTTTAATCTCTAAGGGTAATAAAATTAAACTTATGCAACTTCTTTGTCTGATAAAACTGCTAATAGTTAAAAAGAACATGAGAAAAGCTGAATTTTCAAGGCATGTCTATGTGCTCCAATAACCTCTGAACACTAGGGTTGCAGTGGTGTAGGCTTCTCTTGCACTTGTCAAATAATCTACATACATCGCCAAGGAGAGTTATGAACTATTGACTCTAACCACAAGTAATCTGTTACAGATACCAGATATATTCTATCAAAACACTTTGAAAATACAACAAAAGGTGGAGTCTCGAAAATTACTTCAGATTTGAGGGGGTAATTGAATTGTAGTGCTAGTGAGAAAGTGATAATTTAGGTTTTGGTGAACTGTGATGTGAAAAGATGGCTGGGGGTAAAATTAGAGGAAACTCAGTAGTTATAGTCACATCCTAACAGAAGTTATAATGGTATGGGAATTACAGGGTGAAATGCTGCTTCCTGGATGGAATGCTGGCATGCTCAAAATCTATTCCATGATGATTCCCCACACCCACAATCTGCAACTTCTAGCACCTGCTAAGGGGGATGGAACGGAGTGTGGAGCAGATTGTTTACATCCTCGTGGAGAGGAGAACTCGATGGGACTTCGCAGCTGATAAACTGCATAGCACTTGTCAGTCAAGGGGGACAGGAGAAGATGTCTTGCTGCCGAGCCAGCAACAGTGGCAAAATCACTCTCCTCAGATGAAATTGGTTCATTATAACCTAACTGCAATGTTAATGCACACCTCCATCCCAAAGTTACCTGTCCCCAAGGTACAACCACCCCTCAATGAGCATGTGCTCTATGTTTTATTGACTAGTTTTATTTAAGAGTAAATCAAGATAATTTTACACCAATGTGACAAAGATTCTTTATTTTACAGAATTTAATTTCTATTAATTGAGAAGATTTTTACACCATCACTATGACTAGAGTCATTCAAGTTCCACCTAACACAAAGAAATAGTATAAAAGTAAGTTGAGAATGGGAGGAATTAAGGGAAGACTCCATTATAACTACTGGGATCAGCTGACAGCCTGAACATGTGGTGTCTCCTGAAGAGACCACTATTGGATGAGACCCATACTCTGTGCATGCTGAATAGTTTTTTTGGGGATTAGAGCTTGTCTGTGGCTTGGAATAAGCTTTTGCAGTCAGATAATATCACTGACAATCCTTGAACCTTAACCTGTCACAATTTTCTATTAACAAAGAGTGTTACTCTGTGAAGTGTTAGAGTGAGTCCTTCACAGGTGCTGGCAGTCGCTGGCAGTGGGGAACATACCAGAATAAAGTGGAAGACCCACTGAGGGGTCTCCTTTAGCTGTTGGTGGGTGTCCCTGGATAAGTCAGTCGAAGTGCCCTCCCATCCAGCGGGACTGTTGAGTGAAGGGTCCCACTAATGGAACACTGACAGACTGGTTGGGCACAAGGGTCTTGGCTTTCCTGGAGTGCTGACAGACCAGTCAAATGCTAAGAGTTGAGGAAATCTCCCCTTTCATGTGTCATCTGATGATTGCACCATTTAGGTACCTATATTTTGATGAAAGCTCATAGTCGTATGCCCATATATTTTTAGATCAAATTTTTGCAGGCCCTCGTTCCTTCCAACTGCAATAACAAGGCAGGCCTACACATGCCCAAAACCCCTACACAGCCTTTCCTTAGAAGGTGACAGATTAAATTCTCCAAAATCAGCTTCTATGAAACAATGAAAGGGTACGTTGTTAGAAGCAAAAAGATGAAAACCAACAAAGTCAGTTCATGCCCTGGTTAACTTATACATTATCCTTTCCTTGTAAGTTTTAGCAAGCTGCCTTCATTAATGCTTATGCATGTTCACAGTGGCCAAAATCGCTAACCTTTTTGTATCTGGAAATTGGTTTAAAGCTGGACAAAATCATCTCATGGTGTTTCAAAGCTAAAAACTTCTGCTGAGGTGTCTATACAAACCACATGTGTAACAATTCCACTTCACATGGGAAGCCCAGTTCTGCCTCAAGCTGAGGAAAAGGAATAACATGTGATAATAAAATCTAGACTGGATAGTGTTTTCCTCTCTCTCCTTCCCCTCTTCAAGACTCACAAATTGTATTTCAGGTACTGTGGGTAAGACTGTCAGTAAGCTCACATTTAGCAGAAAAGATGTGTGCTCACAAACAAGGTGTTCTGGCATGTGTTCACTACAAAAATCAGTTGCAAAAAATGATTTTGCAGATAAGAATCATTGAGAATGGCTCCGCAGTGTGATTAAAACTTCTCTTGTGTAATGTTTCTTCAAAAAGACCAGAGAAATCAGTATTTATCATAGCGAGAGAAATTTCTTTCCTCCTTTTCATTATTTTGTCTCCAAAATCTGTGACATATTCATAACCCTGTAGTAATATTGCAGCTTATGGGCCTCATTATTACCTCAGCTGTGTTTTCCATGGACTGCAACCATGGAAAGGAAGGTGAAAATGCTCTTGTATTGTTAGCCTGGACATTTCGCTGTCAGAGGGCATGAGCATCAAAGATGCTCTGGAGAAGGGCAGGTCGGGTTAGGTACTGGACACAGGTTCCTGTGATAATGGTTGACACTGTGTACAGGGGATAGAGCAAACTTATCAAAGTGCATTATATTGCTTCTTTCCATCTTCACATTTGTGACCTGGCCTTGAAGAAGAATATTGCTTTTTTCAGAGAGACAGGGTGTACCAAATAGCAACTTCTGATAGAAAAAGCAGAAAAATAAATACAGCTAGGTAAAGGATAGATGAATACTCTCAGACAGAAGTGACTGAAATTTTTTGACAAAATGCATTTTTTATGAGTGGATGAGTAACTCCCACTTGCCAAAATGAAAAACATTTCACAGATATATGTTTATTCTGAAGAGAATTTTTTTAGCCCAGAAGTAATGTCTAGTTCAAATGAGAGAAAAGACTCTTACCAAGAATTCAGTGTTTGTGACATTTGTCATGGTATAGTAGATCAGCATTTCTCTTGAAACATTTCATGTGAAGAGGTTATGCAGGGCAATAGTTTTAAGGGCAAAGGGGCCACTAACTGCTGCTCTTACAATAAAATGACTGCCTGTGGCAAAAGAGAATATGCAAGGTGGTCTGTGCTGAGCAAACACAGAACTGAGACACAATGGCTTGCATTTCCTGCGCCTGCCTCAGAAATTCCCTTTTTATGAATGGAAATGTGCATGCTCTGTAAGGAGGAATAAGCTCTTGGGCTCTCAGGGCTGCTTAGCACAGGTTCATGGATCATGAGCCTCACTAAAGGTGGTCAGTTAAAAAGTCACCCTTGCCCTTAGCAAGGGCAAGAAACATCTCGCACTGCTGGTGAAAAGCATTACACTTGAAACTGCTGGGCTGGGCAAGGGCTGCACACTGCATGGATGAGAAGATAGAACATAAGCAGGATTGCTACACAACTGAGTAAAAGGGTGAAATATTCCTATTATTCCAGTGGAGACGTGCAGCTGCAATACATTCCTCTAAAACAATTAAACCAAATGTATTATCCTCTACACATTACCAGCCAGAAATAGAGTAATATCAGGCTTCCCAAGGATATACATAAGTAAAAATTCCCCCTTTTTTTTTTTTATTCCATTAAAGCAGAAATATCACAGCAATGAAAGTATCCATGTAGGGTTATCTTAATTAGTATTTTCAGTTCTCAGAAAAGAGAGAACTACTAACTCAAATAAATATATTTTCAGTTAATTGCTACTGCTGTACAACAAAGAATAAATTTTTGTGCTTTTACAAGCTGAGGTGAATTTCTGAGGCTTATCTTGCAAATGAAGTACATTTTTTTATCAAAAACATCTCATAACTGCTGTTTGCAGCTTTTATCTCACTGCTGCTGTACATCACTTTATCTACTGGAAAAGCTTGTGCATTTTTCACAGCAATATGAGAGAACTGAAATTCAAAACATATAAAAATCTCACAGTGTTATTGTTCCATTAATGTTTTGTATATTAAGTAGCAACAATACCAGCAATGTAACTTCTACTTTCCTATGATGGAAATAGTAGGGAACCTTTTAGTGAGTAAAATCCCAAGAGATTTTATTGCAGCTTACATTCCCAGAACACAAAGTTCTGAGGTGAAAAAGTAAGTATTTTCAGAGGTAGTACCAGTGTTGTCATTAGTGGAAAGCAAAGTTTTTTCAACATCAAGGAAATATCTTTTATTAAAAAAATGTTATTTTTTTTTCATTCCCTAAGAAAACAAAAGAAAATTTTATTTCCTTGTAACACACCACCGTCAAATGATTGTTACGTTCCATTCACCAATTTTGATCAAAAAGATGAAACAAGACTGTCTCTTTAGCAGAAGTCATGTATCTTTTACTGCCTCTGTCTTAAAATAACACCAGTGAAAGGAATTTGGTGTTTTTTTCGAAAGGGCTTTTAATCATTCTTATAGAAAAGGAGAGAATTTTAAGACCAATATTTTCTTTTGTTCTTTTTTTCTGCTGTTATCATGTCCCCGTTAGTATATCAATAGTTCACTGTTTATTTTCTATTCCTTAAATCACTTCAAGCTGTGAAGTCTGTCCTTGTCTAACATAATACAGGAAGCAGAGTGTAAAGACTGGTGCTAAGAACACCCTTAAAAGGAGAAGCAAGATATAATGTGAGAATCACATTCTCATTTTGATACTTATTTTGAAAAACTGTGCATTTCCACGGTGCTCCAGAATGCAGCCTCCATCCTCATTCACTGAATAGTGCTGTCATGAGTTCTTGAGCTTGCAGGGACATACAAGCCTTGGAAGGGAATATTTCCTATGTTGCTGTCATCAAGGAAACTCTGCAATTTGTGTTCTTTACAATATAGTCTTAATTCATATTTTGAGCTACAGTACCTTAACCTTTGTACTGTGGATAATTTCTCCACAAATGATTTAGCCTACTGACTGTTTCATATGACTAGCCATATATCCTTGTTTGGAAAGCACAGTTTTCATTAAATTTAATTACTTTGCCCTACGGCTTGCATGGGAAAGGTTCATGGTAAAGGTGCAGCTATTAAATAAGTGCAGCTACTAAACAAGGCCAGCTGCTATTAAAATCTACATAGTAAAGGTGAAGCTAATAAATTAATGTGATTACAGTTTGAAGGTGTTTCTAGATGAAGATACATGGGTAAGCTTTTGCACCTACAGTGCATTTTACCGTACACAATGTTGTAAAACTTGTGTAAGTGGCTCAGCAAGGTTTTTCCACATCTCAGATGTTACAACGTCATATTAAACTAATTTCTACAAATATGAAATAAATTATTTTAAAAATTTTCATCCATTAGGAATTCATTTGAACACTTGACTGTGCAAGAAATTCTGAAATTCGTAATGAATCTCAAAATATCTGCTATACTTCAAAGTAAAAAATCCCTTTAAAAATTTCTAAATGTTTTTCTAAACTGTATTGTGAATAGCACTCATAAGTAGAACACAAGTCCCTAGTGAATTGCTGGTAGCTGGCTCGTCTCCAATTTTCACAGGCTGTCACACTTTCTAGCAAAGTGAATTCATCCATCTATATCTTCTCAAAACCACACTTTACTTCTCGTAGTCATGAGATAAAAGTCTGTTTGTGGCTTCTCATTTCATTGTATCAAAATATCTGTTCTTGCGGCCCACCAGAGCAGTGTTTTTACAAGATGCCAGAGTTTTCTGTGCAAGGCATCAGGCCTTTGAAGGGAAAAGTCTCCAAATACATTGTTTGTATCGGTTGGGGGAGCAAAACTTGGCATAAACCATACCCCTGATAGACACATTTGGAAGAAGGTCTAAAGCATACTATTCCATCATCTGTGATCAGGTATTCTCTCTGAGGGAAGTAGTTGAGTTGCTTTAGAAGAGAGTTCAGAAATTAATTAACATGTATGTAAAGTATGCAAAGGTCTGGGAATGGAATAAGGAGCAAGTCAAACTGCCCATGTAGGAACATCCTAAAGCGATGCAATGTGACTGTCCTTTGCAGAGCAGAACGCTCTCATTAAATTGCTCATACAGAATAACATTCTCATTATAAAGAACAGTTTGGGGGTCTATCACTTTTCTATTATTAGCAGCTCCCAGAATTTCCATTACTTTCCTGAGATACTGTGGTACAGATGGTTAAGTTCCCTTCAGCACTTCCTTCAGACTGTAATGATATTTTACATGTGGATAATCTAATAGGAGTAATAATGTAATATTAATCCAATTTTAAATTCACTGAATTATTCTTGTTGATTTCAGTGGACTTTGAATGACAATTCACAAATGACCAAGAGGTGACAGCAGAGTTTTGGAGACCAGAGGATCTGTCAGACAACTATCTACGTTTTTTTCGAAATCTCGCACTGCAAGACCTAATGTCTGAAAGCAAGTTTTGCTGTGATCCAGGCTGGATTTGGTGCTGTACTAACACAAGATGCTTTGAAGAGGTACATGGTCTTTGCAACCCATACTATTTCACGTATGTTTCATAATCACAAAAATCATTAAAATAATAATGAAGCATATTTCTTTTATTAATATTATTCTTTCTTTCCTTGATCATAGGCAAAGGGTTTTTTACTTGTAGATCTTTGTGGCAAGACCCAGAGTCACACAGGGCTTTGAGGAAGTTTATCTAAAATTTTTCTTTATGATGAATATCCTAAAATATAAAATTACTTTTATCAATCTGTTTTTATTAACCTATAAATTGTAATACTTTACTTTTTAAATCAAGACAGACATTTAAGACAGATCAGGTACAAAGATCTGTGTCTTCTCAGAGTTTCCTTGCTTCAGGTTTTCTCGTAGCACTACAGAAGGTTTCTGAGATGCAGCAAGTTCTGCGTTGACTATCTCTGCCACCTCCAAGGTCTGTCTGTCTCATCCTTTCTCTCAATAGTGTCTTCATAGTTGCAGGCTGCCAACACATTTCTTTTCCTCTTTATCTGCCTGTGACCTGTCTAGTCTCACTCCTGAAATGGAAGGCTCATGTGGTTCTCTAGAGCAGCAACAATCTGCCACCTCCTTCCACGAGGATCTACCTCATCTGATCGCTCATCTCTTATAAATAAAGAAGTAAACAGGTAGATATCAAATATCACAATCTGAATGACTTTTTTGGGTTTTGAGAAAACTAAACCTTACGATATGACTTCCAAAGAATTTATCTGGCAAATACCTTAAAAAAAGATGATGATAGTTTTCCTAAGGACATATGTATGTTGTTAAAAGATTAACTGATTTTTGGAAATCAGTTAAAGCTCTTAGTTCCTCTGGATTTTCTGAATTAGGCCGTCTTTATCTATATGTATCTAAAGATGGCTTTTTGCTACCTCGAGTCACATGTTTACATTCAAATATTTCCTAAAAGGTGGCAATATTGTCATCTGTCTTTAGGTTGTTTAGCAGTTCAAAAGGGAAAGGGAGGAAGGCTGAAGATAGCACTACTGAGATGACTATTGAAGGCTTTTGGTTTCCCTCAACCTTCAGAAATTTCTGCAAATTTCATGATCTTTAGAAAGCCTGGCTGACACTGCTAGGAGCCATGGCACCTCTGACAGATGTCAGGGAAAACATGCTCCGAAGAACATGAAGAACCTCTGCTGCCTAAGCAGTCTGCAAGGGATACAGCTAAAACTCCTGAAGAAACGAAGACTTTATTCAACTCCGACATGTGATTTTCTTAACAGCTAAACGTGTTTTTTCCATATTAAATACCCACCACATTCTCCTAGCGTTTATGTACCATACCCATCTATTCGCCTATTGACATTCTACAAGTATTGGGAGGCACAATAATAGTTCCTATACGTATGCATATTCTGAGTAAAATACCTGCCAACTTTCGTAAGTAATTCTTTTTATGTAACAAGGTTAGCTCAGAATACTCTCTAAAATACTCAAAAAAACTATACTGTAAAAAGTGCTGTATTTCCAATGGTCTTACAAAGCAGTCAGACTATTATGAGTAAGTAAAGCAGTATTAAATAGGGATTTAAAAATCTTACCTTTTCCAGACCAGTAACTCATGTTTTAACTGTACTTAATTAGTTTAGCACCTCAGAAATACAACATTTAAATAATTTTATTGAATTATATGCCTTTTTTGAGACCTTCTACATTCCTTCAGATTTTAATAAAAAGAAAAGCCTCAAACACAGGTATTGGTTAGCACCTCTGCTACGTCCAAGCATTCTTTTACTAAAGTAACCCACAAAATCAGAGAAAAAACTCCCCAAAGTATTAAAGTGTGAGGTGACTGTTGGCATGTCAAATTTAAGAGATGAGTACATGTAAGACAAAAGATCCAGGTTGTGCGGAAAGCAACAAACTTTTTACAATAGAAGGAATAATATGGTTAACAAATGAAATTTATGATGGTGTTGATGAACTTTAAGGATCAAAACTGACATCGGCCCCTTAGTATAATGAAAGCTAAGATCTTGTATCCAGTATATTTATTTTAGAAGTTTTTCTTTACTCAGCTGGTTTTTAGAACTTACCAGAGCATATTGAGTTGTGCCAACTATGCATGTTTTGTAACAAGATGACCTTCTAGCAACTCATAATGAATTTAAGCGCAGTTGTAATAAGAATATCAAAGGGAGTTTAAAAGTCATGTTTATAGTCTTTTGGTAAGGCCACAGACTTCATTATCATAATGTTATAGCACAGATTCAAATCAATTTTAGTTATGCTTCTAATGCAATCTCAGGCTCACAACCAACTACTTCAATTACTTTTTCTGTAATGTCTCATCTAAAATTTCTATTTTTATTCCTGTTAGCCCCTTTCCTTTCACTCAAAACAGACATATATGCAAGGGGAAAGCAGCCATGGAGTTTCCTGAAGAGCTACCACATTTACTCTGGAATTACAGCACATCTGCTTGTCAGGGCCAGAAATGACATTAAGTTGCCATACAAACTCCATGAAAAATTTGTTAAGTGTTCTCCTTTTGGCCAGAAGGGAATTTTTTTTTCTTTTTTCTTTTAATGCTTAACTACTAAACCTGTGGCAAATAACCCACTTCTTTAATATGGATCCTTCTCTTAAAATTTACGTATTCGTAGCCAAATTATAAATCTGCGGGCTAAAAGACATCTTCCTTAACATGGGCTTTACTCCTGGTACAGAAGAGCTTTGAATTTCAAACATGGCAGAAGGAACAAGCTCTTTTTGGGGTACCTTTCTCCAGCTATGAAGGAAGGACAAAAAAGACTGCTGACTCATTATGTGGAACTATACTGACAGTGAAAAGAAGCTAATTTTGAAAGCATTGTGAATTAATGATTCTTTCATAGTATGACATCTTCAAAAATACACCTTGTGTTTGTTCTTAACAGAGCTAAGAATTCAAATCATTCCAGGAGATCCTGACCAACAATCAGGCTGGAGTCCTGTATGTGGGATAATTCAACTCTGACTTTTCATTATTTCTTTCCAAGAAATATGATTACATGGTAATTTGCTGTTGCTTTTTGAAACCTACTGGAAAATGTCAATTTGACAGAAAGAGCCCTAAAGCAGGTCCCCTGGGTAAATGATGCAGCAATACCAAAATGTGCAGCACCAATCAGGGTTGAGACACGGACCATCATACACACACCTTGCAGTAGGGTATCGGGGTAGTGGCACTGCATACATGGAGTTTACAGGCAAACAAGCACAAACTTCTCCCTTGCCTAGGGCTTTGTTTCAGTTCACTGAACAAAGCACTAAAAAGTAATTACAGCCTTTTTCTTGGAAATTGTTTCAGACCCTCCTTGGAGGTTTCTGCTTCAAAGGCGTTCCAAATTATAACAAAAGAAAGTGGGCTATTTGCCCAAAGTTTGAGAAAAATTACATTTAATAGCACAAATGTGGTTCTTTTGGGTTTCTTGTCATATCAGGAAAGGGCAGCCAGGTTTGTTTGAAGTGTTTTTTTCAGGAATTACCTTCTTCCTCCAGATTCCGAGTAAAAGACATCTGGAATCTGTCCTGAACAAGCCTCATACATTAGCATTAAGGCAGCTTCATCTTCCACTGTTCATAATTTCTGAAGCTGAAAAAGTAGAGAAACAGTCCAAAACTTAACAGGCCACAGATCTATTCTTTCTTCTGCTAACCCATGATGTCTGCCTCTCAGCTATGCTGCAAGGAACAGAGTCAAAAACAAAGACAAAACCAGTCCAGCACTTTTTTTTCCACAGAATCTTAGAAGCCCATCAATACTTCTTCCATCAATAGGATTCTTCGTGGAAAGTATTGTCTGTGAAGTTCTACTTTAGGAATTAGGGAGATGTGTCTTGTTAGTGACTTATGATTCACAGAATTAAAAGAAAGTCAAACTAAAAAATTCTAGAAAACAAGCCAGCTGAAATATTACTGGCATCACATCTATTATCTGTTCTACTCAAGACAATTTAATCAAATCACTAAAAAATAAGGTGTTGAAAATACTGATGCCATGGGAAAACAGAGTTAAAGCTCTCAGCTCATTTATAGCTTCTCTAATTCTGTGTCTTGTGGTCATTAATAGATCTTTTATGGAAAATGTAATTCTAGATGATACAGAATCATAAAAAATTAAAAATCGTATTATGAATAAAAATAGAAGAATACATGCATTTTCCAGAAAAAGAATAATAAGCATTATCAGTAAGGCAAAGATGGAAAAAGGGTCATCAAATTGAGAAGTTAATTGACTTAGTTTAATAATTTTATATTATGATTAAGTGCACCTGGTCTGTAGGAAACTCTATAGCACTGTCACAGGTTTTGCTGTCATGACAACATAAGCCAGACTTTTGCCTGTATAGAAGTTTCTGCCCCTTCTGAGCTCCTGCACATATTTCAATTACACTGCAAATATTTACAGAGATGCTGTAAGACTTTTGCAAAAATCTAAGTTACTTTTTGACAGTTTGAAAGCTGTTTGCCCTCACAAACATTCATGACCTGAAAAAATAACTTATACTGGATGCATTAAGAGACCTAAGAGAATTTCTGTCTTATATAAATCAATTCTTGTACAAATAAATTCAAGCCCAGATCTTTTTGAATAGTAGTCAGCCATCCATCTTGTCTAGTGAGTATTTCTCTCCTTTTCTCTAAAGTATCTGGTTTCGGTTTAGACTTTGATGGTTTTAGATCTTGTCTCTCTATATTACACACAATCTTCTCTTTCCATAATAAATACTTATTTCTTCTTTAAAGAAGCTGGTTAGCACTGGCAAGGGTTAAATTACATCATGTTGTGTTGAAAATATTTCAACAACACAATTAATCCAAATTGAAGTCACTTCTCCCATTTATCGTAGCTTGAAGCATTTTTGTTAGAAGAATGCCATAATGTGGTTCTTTTCTTCTCTGTCTGTGTAGCACTGCTATAGTGCTAGGCTAAAGTACCATTGATGGATTTCCTTATGTGTTGCTGTGCAGCCTTAGCTGTGATGTTGTGCATAGACAGAGTTCAAAAATAGTCATAAAATTACGTCAATGACTGCTTTCTGTGCTCAAGAGGATGTGGCATGAACCCATTTTGGGGAGACGAGAGGTGGAGAAGTGGCGGAGGCAGAACTTCTGGCATAAGTATTTCTAAATGCACAAGTAGAGACTCATAGTTCTAGTGCCAGACTGGCGTCTCAGGAAGCAGAACAGAAGCAATCCACAGTCACAGCAAAAGTCATAGTCCCACCTAGTGCAAATGCAAGTTTGGTAAAAATAAAAAAAGGCTGGGCTAATATAAATTGACTACAGATTTAACAAAGGTCAGCTCTGAGCCTTAATAGGAATGGAAGATAGCTAACAGACGAAAGGATTTGATTAAAATTTTTCCACTCCATTTTGCCACTGGGTTTAATCAGAGTTGACTCACAACTGATTTTTACAATTCTGTAACAACTGAAATTGATTAGACATATGCAAATAAGATTTGGTAAGACAAGCACTTTTTTTGGTTGTTCTGAAGCCACTTAACTGAGTAAACAATAGGGTCAATACATTCCATCTCAGGTTTAAACATAATTTCTACTTGACAAGGATAAAAAGGAATCTACATTTTTTTGAAGCCATGCATTGAAAGCATTAGATTAGAAGTTAAAGAGCACAGCACAATGATTTAAAGGTTGACTGGGATTCCAAATTGTATTCCGTGTTTTATTACATATTTGAAAAACTAATTATAACTAAAACCTAACTGATGCCAGAGAAGGACTAAGAATGTTTATAAAATACTATAATTGAATTATCACCAAGAAACTAGTGTTGTGAGATGAGAAAAATCATTATGCAATATCATTGTGCTATCAAATGTGTGAAATCTAAACCTTTTTGGAGTTCAGAACATTTCATTTCAGCTACCTAGTAATTCACCTTTCAGCATTAGACACCATTATTGAATGATGAAGACTGTAATAGATGTTGAAGTGCCCTGCAGT
This sequence comes from Pachycephala philippinensis, assembly GCA_013397055.1. Classification (NCBI taxonomy): domain Eukaryota; kingdom Metazoa; phylum Chordata; class Aves; order Passeriformes; genus Pachycephala; species Pachycephala philippinensis. Next base: position 19,452 of record VWZT01008898.1, read on the forward strand.
ATTCTATCTGGGTTGCTGCACAAAGGCCTCTTCCAGACATTTGGACTATGTATGCTAACACTCTGCCATATCTTCCCAGAGCTTATTTAATAGTCTGGTGTTTAAACTATCACAGTGATTTATTCCAGTGTTAAAACTTATATTTCTTTGACAAAACACTACTGGTTTTAGCACTTTCTTTGTCTCCCTGTAACTGAGAATATTAGTGACACAAGTGTAATGTCATATCTATCATCTTTTAACAAAAATGCCTCAAAATTTTTTAGTTATCAGCATGGCACTTGACATATTTTCCATCAGTATCTTCCCTTCTTCAAATTCCTTCAGTAATGACTATCTTCTCCTCTATTTTAAATTTTTTATGTTTCACTGCACTTGCAAATTTCTGTTACCATTCCTTCCTACAATACATTTTTATTGGCTAGATACATTATTCCTTTACATGATTCCACCTCTTCAAGCCTGGACTGTAGAATTTCCCACTGCTCCTTCATTTCAAAGAATATTCCAGACTTTCCTCAATTTGCTTATATACTTTTCATACAATTTGGTAAGATATCTGCATTTTTAATTTGGTTTATTTTTTAATTTTCCCAAGTCTCCCCTGTAAGTTCAAAGTGTGCCACATTACCTAGCAATACAAAATTCAATATAAAATTGAAAAGACTACTATGCATTTTACATTGCAGAGATAATGGAGTTAAGAACAAGATTAACCTTTGGCAAGGTCTGGATGTTTTTCAGCCTCTTTAATCATTAGTCTCAATAAAACCAGCTATGGAAGGCTGAGTAATCCTGTATTCAAACTGAAAAGGATTTAAGTTTGCAAATTATCAGAAAGATTAATCCTGAAGACAAAATACATGGAATCAGAAAAGAAAAGAAACTAGCTCAAGGAAAGTGAAGCTGATTGTTTTACACTTTAGTCCCCCTTGAATCTGGAGACACAATCTCTTAATAAAATATTCTAATTTTTCTAAAGCATGCATATGGTGAAACAGAGCAAAATTCTACTTCTTAAATTCTTTTAAAACATCTGCAATTTTCCCCATATTGTTGACAAAGAAACACACCCATGCACAGTAAAACTAAAACTGATTGCAAAAGGACAATGTGACTTCCCAATATTCACCACAATAGATAACTATGGACAACGTGCTTTGGGAGAGCAACCCAGAAACAAAAAAAGCCATTCATTTAAGAACTCAGATAACTATAAAAAAGGAAACCTTTGTAAGCTGATAGTTGTTAGAGTTGCTGTTGGTCATTGCACAGAGCTCAGAACCTGAAAACTGATTTCTCAGACATCTCTGTGTCACCTGATGTTTTCTCCTCAGAAGTATCAACTCTGGTCTATCAGGCTTTGGAAAAGCTGTTTCAGCTCTCAACTCATATTCCTACCTCAGTGTTTGCTATTTTGACAGTGAAAAATCTCAACATCATTTGGGTGTGTTTTCTCAACTTGTGCTGAAGAGCAGATACAGTAATAAAACAACTAAAATCAGTGTTTTACTACATGGCAAATTAGACAAAAAAAGGAGCAGATGATGTTTTTAATTTGAAATTCCACCTGAAACTTCATAAGCATTGCTTTGAACTTTGCCTATGTAAATTTCTCATATGGAAAATGGAACCAGTCTTTTTCAATTTGCCCTATTCCATTTGGTCAATTTATTAGCATTTTATGTATTTCTATTTTGTGATTTAAAAAAAAAATATTTAATAGCTTAGGCTATTTCAGTTCTCCTGTGTTTGCTATAGATTTTTCTTTTAAATTGCCATTTTTCCTTCAATATGAGATAACTTAAATTCATTTTAGGATAGTGTTGGGATCACTTTTTCCATATTACTTCACATATTGTAAATAAGAAGAAAACGGTTTTTTACTGTAGCCACTGTGTAAAGTCTCTCTGTTTGCATTTTGAATGTTAGCTCATTGTCAAACACCAGAATAAAAAAAAACCAGTCTTCTGAGGAAACCATAGGTACAGTAATGATGCCTGAGGTGGCTACCTAAAAAAAGAGAGACTAGACAGGAATAAGGGAATAAAGTTAGGTATTTATTTGAAGGGCCCTCAAAGGTACACCCTGGGGCGGGCCAAAGGCGGCACCCAAGATGGACCCCTAGTCATGAGTTCTTCACACTCTTATAGGTTTGGTTCATTTGCATATCAGGTTAATTCTCCAATTAAAACTTCAGTTAATGATGTAATTTCCCCAAGTTTATCCCCCTTCTCAAGATGCTGGTTTACACATTTTGGGCCTAGGACAGTCTGGGTGTCCTTGGAGAGCAAACGTGGAGAGGCTTTGTTATGTCTATCTTAGCATCAGAGAACAGCAGCTCACAGGCTACAGGACACTTCAGAGTTACACACTAGGAATACAGGATTTAAAAAATATAAAAGTTAAAACCTAAGGCATCAGTAACACTACACTAACAAAGAAGAGGCATTGAATTTTATCAGTCTTAAAGTGCTATATACTTGGCTCAATTAAAACTTTCACCAAGTTCATCCAATAAATAAGCCCTAACTGGATTACAGGGTGCAACAGTTGAGAACTCTGAGAATGGAAGATGCTGTATGAAAACTGCTTGTTAAAACCACAGCTCATTTTTTTTGTAGGTGGAAAAATTATGTTTTAGAAAAGGATGACTAAAATTCTGTATTTTACTCCTGTCTTTATCTGTTATCAGTAGATAGCTGTGAGTAAGACCAAAAATAGCTTGAGCATCAGTCCCATTCCTTTTTTGTTGTGTTTGGTTGATAAAACAAATATTTCTGCACAGAACCTGGTGGAATATGATCAACAGAAGAGACTCGACACACTGGTTGGAATTTAAAGTCAGAAAATTTGAACCTACTTATATGAAAAGTAAATCCACTTCAGAGAGGCAAGAAGCATTCCAAGCAGACTCTGACACTTTCAGTATAGCATGACCCAACCATTCCAAATCATTTTAGAAGAAAAAATAAACTATTAATGCTTCCCTAAACTCCACACTAGGAGGAAGTGGATGTGCAAGAAAATACCCAAAGGGGAAATTAAGAAAATTGGAAGTGCTTGCACGTGTTTTATTAAGAGAGAAAACACTTTAAGCATTCTTATATCAGTTCTCTTCTCTTTTCCGGGTTAGCCTACAGATTTTGTTTGTCCTTACCAAAAGCTTGTTGTGTTCTCTTCATTTTCTAGAGAAGAAGATCTATGAATAGGGGAAGACACAGCTACAACCACTTTCAACGTCAATTTTCCAACTGGGTTCCCTGCAGGTGGGACACTGATGCAGTTTGTCTCATCAGACACTGAATTTTCCCTTCATGGTGGATGGTCATTTAGGAGCAACTATTAATTCCAAATACTCTCCAGCCTGGTCAGCACACTCACTTCCTTTGCACACACACTGTAGGTGCTGTGTTGCCTCCTCTCTCTCTCGTAAGAGAAACATGACCCTTAAGAAATTCCTGGCTTTCGCAAGCAGAGCTCTCCTCCATCCTACCTTTAACACTACACCATTCAGTTGGGCATCTGCACCTCGGCGAGCTTCCATGTTGTGGTCCCAGAAAGACAACAACTCTGGGATACAGCAGTTAATTCTGCTTTGATGTTCACTGATTATTGACACTTGTTCTCCTGTAAACACAGAGATTCCAGGAAGAACTTAGTTTTGTATAGCAACAAAGAAACTGAAGTAGGTCAGAGTTTAACAGATAATTTCCATAAAGTCTGATCATAGCTGTAAGTGAATAAAACTTACATATGTCACAAAAAGCACCAAAAAGCAATCTAACAAGTAATCCAACAACAGCAACCACAACACAGTGAGGGAAGAATGAGTTATATAGAATGGGTTTACAATGTGGCCATGCATATGTGTGCATACGTATGTCAGTATCAAAAATGTAATTTGACCAGTTTTTTAATTTTGAAGAACAAAAAATTCAGGTGCATGTATCTGTGTCGTGCGCACATGTATGTTGACTACAAATACATACATATTACATGCATAAAGTCATAGAAAAATATAGGTGGAAAGGGCCTGTTTGAGGTCCTGGCCCCTTCAAAAACTGTTCAAAGCAGAGTTAATCTCAAAGTAAGAGTAGGTCGCTCAAGGCCTTGTCTATCCAGTAGAGATACATACGATAAAGCTAATTTGCAAAGGTCATAGCCAACCACTCACTGAAGTACATTATTTTCTTTCAGTAGTTGATTTTTTCCTTCATATTAGAGGGAATATAAAATGTAATCTGAAGAAATAAAATGTGTCTGATTCCATTCAATAGGATACTGATGACTTCTATAGAGGGTAAATGAGCAGATTCTGCATCAGAAACCTGAAGCAGTAGAGTTTACCATCCAGATCATTACCATGAGAAACAGAAACATATATTTATTCTAGTGTGGTTTCTGTTTCTGGTTGCTCTTGGTTCCACAGATACTGAATAAACCTCATAGCTGGATGAGGAACAGCTGCAATGAAAGTGATGGCAAAGATGTCAATATTCAAGGGTGGAAAATGTATGAAGAGAGAAAACATATTTCTTCAGACCTTAAAAAATTTCTTTTGATTTTGACACATACCTGTCTGATGAGAAGAGGCATGACTTTGTTTTGTTTTCACACCAGGTGTATTGACATGCTCTTTTCTCTGATCCTCTAGTCAGAAAGCTTGCTAGTTTTAAGGAAAAAAGAAATAAGCCCTCTATGACCGAATAGCCTATTTAGTATTTAGCTACAAAAGTGTGAGTTCATATTAAGTAGCTTACAGTTCTGACAGCTCACTCTTTTAAAAATCACCTTGGAAATGACATTGAAGGAGTTAATACAACAAGCAAAGAGTAGTGTCAAAGAGCGTGAAAAATTATACCAGAAATGCAGATGGAATAAACAGTGTCTGCAGTTCTGTTGAGACTGCCCTGAGTGAGGGTTTTTCATTTGGGGTTTTTTTTGGCTAGTTGGTTGGTTGGTTGTTGTTGTGTTTTTATCATTTGGGAAAAAAATTAAGAAAAAGAAACTTGGCTATAAATGGCCTCACTCCTGCATTGGTTTAGCACAAGCATTTAAACAAAGGATCCCAAAAGTTTTTAGGTGGACTATATTACTTCTCAGAAACATTCCTCTTCCTTCATAAGTTTTCTCTTGAAAATCATCCACTCAGAGAAATTAGAACAATTTTACAGTATATAGACTGTAGCATTTTTGGAATAAATATTTTCCTTCCCATGACATTTTCTCTTCTTCATACCCTAGGCATCTATTTGGAAATTTTAGAGGGAATGAATATTTCTTGTATACTTCAGATCATTTTCTGAAGGCTTTGTTCACTCCACTCTAGACAACAGGAAGAGACATGGTAGAACCATCCTACATGGACATACATCTAGCTGTAGACAAAAACGGTAGACTCCAAAGATGCTAAGATGCTTTCCTCAGGAATCATATAGTTATTTTTTTTCCTAAGCATATTCTAAAATCCAGAAGATTAAAGCGAAAAACTTCTAAAAGCTTGTGAGGCCCTTACTATAAGGATGTTTTAATGACTTTATAACCTATTCCTAAGCAAGGAATCACTTTTTGTCACTACAGATCTCTCACAATCACTTGATATTTTTGGCACCTGAACTGTAAAATCTGCTGCTGACCATCCAGACAGACCACTTTTGGAAGTACAAGATGTATCTGGGCATATCTGGCCCTATCTGAGTTTATCACTGACAACAAGTTCCTGATTATAGTCAAAAGAGAATACATTTGCACCAGCAGTTTCATTGTGATAGTTCACCACAAATTTTGAGTCTTAATAAAAGCCAGAAGAGCTCCTAAAAAACCGGTATTAAAAAAAGAAAAAATACAGCAGACTTTCTGACTTCAGCTCTTCCAAGTTTTACATGAATGATTGTAAAAACTTTCTTGTAAGTCAACTTAGCCATTTCAAATGCCAAAAGGAGTATAAATTATACAGAGGATATTAATAATATTTACATTCAACCCTTCTAAAATGAAGCCAAAGAAAGAAAACATCTTGTTCTAATAACATAGATACAATCATCACCAGTCTGTACAAATACTGGAAACATCACGCATTTGCCGTCTTTGCTGATTGAAAATCAAACAAATAACCAGTTATATTATCCATCAGGCCATACTATTAAATAATAATGTATGAACTGAAACAAGACAGACTCTATTCTTCATTATAAAGTAGTACTTTTTTTTATTGAATACCACATAGTGGTGAGAAAGTAGCGGTTACGCATGTTAAAAAATGGAGCCAGAAATCTGCCTGAAGTAAGACAAAATTGCCTCAATTTATGGACGTTATTGTCACAGAGAACGAGATTGTCCATTTTAATTGCATTTTTGGCTGGATTTTTAAATATTACGGTATTTCAGAAGTGATTGATGTCAGTTGCATCACAAGAAAAGGCACTGTGTTACTTTAAGTTGTGAATCTGATGGTTCAATGGCCATATATGCCTTGAATTCTCATAGAGAAGAATTCAATTTCCTGCTTGTGACTGGGAAATGTATTTGCTTTCAGAAAAGTTCTATTGCAACAGTGAAATGATTGACATGAATTCGTGATGAAGCAGTGCACTACATACACTATTCCTATAAACACTATGAAGTGCTATGCTTGCCTTTAAAATGTATTAGCAATAACAAATATTTGTTTTACTGACAAGAAATGAACTTAACACTTTTTTAATTAAAAACTGAATGACGGTTTGTGGGTTTAAACAAATCATCATCTACTGGGTATCTACTTTTTGAGAAGAAAAACAAAGTATCTAACTTAACACTGTAAAATTAAAAGTAATTCATGCAGAAGTACCGCAAATTCCATTTTCCATTATTAGAAAAGTATGAAACACTTTGATACATTATTACTGTGTCTAGGTACCCTTCAGAATAAAGTATTTTCTGGTGTCCCTTTATACATAAAAGGCTTGAGTATTAGACCTGATGTTGTGTGTGCCTGACAAAGGCACTTACAGAACTTTGACTCTCCAGCAGTTTAATACAAATGTTCTAGGTTTAAAAGGGCAGTCTCTGGAAAGCTTAGCTATTGAAAGAAATATCTTCATGCCAGTCTTCGCAGTGAAACAAAAGGCTCAGGTAGGTGTGAACATACCCATGGGATGAAGACTTGGCTGTATAAGTAGCACCACAGGCAAGATTTTGGCCTCTAATTGTGGCACCCTCTTTGAGGAATGAGTACTTTGACAAAATGGGGCAAGAGTGTTTTTGCAAACAGGCTTGTTAACCTGGAGAGAAGAACAGTAGCTTGGTATATTGGGGTAGTGTTGTCACAATCCAAAGAGAAGGCAAGGTATAGGAGAGTAAAAAAAGCTTTAGGGCACCAGAGAAAAAATGGAACTCACATCTTTTCATGCTTTCTCTTCTCTACCCTCAAGAAAACAAGATCACAGGGGATGGAAAAGCCCACACTTTGGGAAACACATGGGAGCTGCAGAGGTATGACCTCATTAAGTTTACAGAGATGTAGTTTGGTAGGTCTCACATGAGTACTCCAATGAACTGAGGCATGTTTTTTCAGGAGAGACAGGCTGGAAAGGTGAGGAGGAAGGGTTTTGCTGTACGCAAGGGAATGGCTGGAGTGCACAGAGCTATCACCACTGAGGAAGTGGCGACAAGTTTGCTGAGAACACATGTTTAAGTTTAGAGAAGAGATTGTCATGGGCAGCACAGGCTTGTGCTGCAGAAGAAAAAATTGAGAGGTAAATGAAGCCTTTAGACAGCTGAAAGAAGACTTGCAATCACAAAATGGCTCTCACAAGTGCCTACATCTGAATGTCTGCTGTAAAGGCAAGAGAGCTGGGCACAAACAATCCAGGAGATTTCTAGTGTGTGTTTAAGATAATTTATTGTTGCAGGTGATTGATCAACCATTCAGTGAAATACTTTCTTGGAACTATTGTTCACAATCAGTAAATAAAACATAAAAAATATGAAATTCAAGAACAGCCTTGGCTGGTAAAATCACGAGACTGTGCAACTGCAATCAAGAGAAGTAAAGCAAGCAGCAGAAGCCTAAATTTAGACTTCAGGAGAGCAGATTTCTACCTATTCAGGGACCTATTTGGTAGAGGGCAAAGGACACCAGAAGAACCAGCTGATCTTCAGGGACAACCTCCTCAGAGCACAAGAATTGCTTGATCTAATGTTCTGTAAATAACAGAAGGGTTACAGAGAGCCAGCATGATTCAACAGGGAACACCAAGTTCACACATAAAAAAGAAGTACACAAAGTACGAAGTTGGGACAAATTACCCAGGAGATTGCAGAAATTGTGGTGGAAATGTCCAAAGCTCACACATTGCTCAAACTAGCAAAGGATATTAAGAGGGTTTCTGTAGGTACACTGGAAAGAGAAGAAAGGCTGAGGAAAGTGTGGGTCTGCTGCTCAATGGGGCAAGTGACAAAGTGACATGAAAAACTCTGAGGTGCACTCGCACAGGATCTGTAAGAATGTTTGAGGAACTGTGAGGGCTAAGGGCAGACCATAAAAGTGTAACCAATGGCTAAAAACCACTTCAACTGTGATACAGTCTCATTTTTTCTCTAGCTTCTATAATCTTATTTCTCTCACATGCTTTTATATTTAGTATGAATATATTACCAAAGTGTCCCCTGAGACAAAAGATACCTAGTTTTGACACAGTCATTCTGAGACCCTGGCCAGGGTATTTAAAGATTCCTGAAAGACCCCCTTTCTGAACAGTGTTCCAAACTTTGTCTGATGTACCTAGCTATGTTGTTGAAGCGATCTATGTTTTGGACAGGAATTATGCACTTTTTTTTTTGCAGCAACAATGAATCTAAGACCACTAGTGATTTTGGCATTTCTAGGCATCATTTAAAAACCATTAAATAATGATCAGACATAAAGCCTTGTAAACTATAAAAGGTTTGGTCTTGAAAATTACCTTAAATTATATTAGTTTAAATTACTGTTTTCCTTTTTATGCTTCATATTTCATATATCCTCTGAACTCACTTTGCTACTTATGCTTCATTTAATTTTTAATTGCTACCTTTTTTCGTAGCTGAGAAGGTAAGAGGTCAGTTCATTTTTCCTTTGTTGAGAAAGCAGGAAATGTTTCCACATTTGAAGACTGGATTGTGCCTTTCCTTCCTTATCTCCACCTCTCCGGAAGGCGACTGACTATATCCCCTGTGTAACTCACACATCATTGTGCAACTATTGATTTCAAGGATTCCCTAAAAAGCAATTTCTCCTAATTGAAGCACACCAAGCTACAACTTCATCAGCTGTATTAAGTTTAAACACCTTTTATACCATGTAAGTAGCAAATTTTCCTCAGGAACCTTTTGGTACTATACCAAACTCTTCTTTACTATACTAGGTGTGGCTTGCTGTCTCATCTTGAACATTTTAAACTTCCTTAGGGATATATCTACACTTGAAAGTTCCTCTGCTGTACTCTACCAAGCTACATAAAACAGTGCAACTTTCCAAGTGTGGGTGCCACCATGTACACCAATAAGCATCTGTAAGGAAGTAACTCAGAAAAAAGACAGAAAATAAACCACATCAGACTAAGGAACCTTCAGAGCAGTTTGCCTGTACCCACACTAGAGTTTCTTTGGGTGTAATTAATATAGTCTCAAAAACAGAATAGATACTGCCTGAAAAGATTAAGGTTATTGTCTGATTGCTGAAATTTTGGAGGTCCTTGGTGTTTTCATATTTTTCCACTGCTTTTATATACTTTCCCTTCTTTGTGTTGTTTAACCTGAGGGCTGTTAAATCTCACTGGATGTTATATATCACTTTATATTCAACTTGATCAAACAATATCATGAGACACAGAGGGGGTATGAGACGTGTTTCTGTAGACAGTTTGAACAATTCCATTTACCATGTACCAGCCTAAATTTACTACACATCAGCTTACCCGTGGTAGTGAGCAATTGATGAAATTAGAGTCATTCACCTATGCTTTGAAGCAACAAATTGCAGATTAGCTTAAACCATTACAAAGGGAGTGATACACTCAGCTGAAGAGGGTAAGAGAGTTTTAAGCTCTCTGAACTCACTCTGTGAGAGCACATAAGATTATGTCTATAATTGGGTTGTTTTTCATCAATCTAATCACCTGCCCTACTCTATAATGATGAACTTTCACTTCATTTACTCTGCTTGGACTCTGGCAAATTTCACAGCATGAGTTATTAGATAATTCTGCATACCATTCTCTCTTGCATCATAACCCATATACATCGTGTGTGACAAGTATTTGGAGCTTGTATTTGGTTTTAGCTCTACTGGTTCGAAAGGGTTATATAAGAGATTTCTTGCCCTATGAGTGCACTTACTTCTGAACCACAAACACAACATTTCTTATTTAAAAATTGTTACCAGGCACTTCAGATTATTGTATTGCTGCCCAGAGTCTGTTGTAAGTGTCCTTGAAATCTATGCAAAAAATAAAGATCATGTTTTTATCTTCTTCGAAGCAACTAAAAACCTAAACCCACTTTACTCAGAGAGAGTTTATACTTTTGGAGCCTATATGAAAACTATAACCAAGAAGAAGACAGGGGAGCTCCTTTTTCAGCAACAGTGTATTGCTTCCCCAGGAATATTTTCAAATTTCCAAAGAATTTACAAAATTTATCTGCAAATTCACTTGTCTTGGAGTTCCCGTTCTATTCAAATCATTCTCGCAGAGAATTGCCACTGCCTGATATTGCTTGCCAGCTTGTCTCTTGCACCTCTCTTTCCTGGGAATGGCTGAAACTGAATACTTTTCTCATTGAAGAAAATGTTCTTGAATAAACAGTTGTCTCCCTCTTTGTCCATATTTGCTTTACTGTTTTACTTCTTGTTCTCCTGTTAGAGTCACCATTTTGGTAACACATTTTTAAACATGCTATTAAGTACCATGATTTTTTAAAAAAATTATAAGAGCAATATTTCCTTTTGTTGTGGAAAATAAAAGCTTAAATATGTTTATTTTTTAATATGACTCTTGTAGTCATTTAACTGTTTACTGATACTTTTATCTTTGAAAAGATGGTGCCTGCAAAATCTTCTGATCATTCAACCCTCTCAGTATAAACTTTTTGAGTATGCATCACCTACATATATTTATATAGATTTATTGATAAACCATACGCAGGCATTATGTGCCTGCGTATGGTTTATAAATAAAAAACACTTGTGTATATGCATAAAAGCACTTGTGTATACTTTATTAGTGCTTATGTACTATGTACATTAAAATCTTAAAAAATCTTGAAAAAAAAAAGCATGAGATAAAGACAAAATAAATACCACATGGGCTTTTAGAAACATAATAAGATATGTTTTCAAAATATTTTCTTCCCACATCCCAGTAGATTGTCTTGCACAGACCCTGAGATGCACTCACCCCACTTTGGAAATCACTGGTTTGGTTATCATCACTGAAACAGATTTATGCAGAGCCTTGAAAGTTGCCTTCCTTGTTAAAATTTCTTCTCCTACCTTTGCACACAATATCCAAAAGGGCTTGCTAGAATGCTAAAGGCTGCCTGTGGGAAGAAAAATATTGTGCAGCAAGCACCTGTATACCTAATTGCAGTTTTTAGATTGGATATCAGAGCACATAGAAAGAATCGGCTCTGTTACTATCAAGCCTATCTCGTCACGAAGGTGAAGGATGGTTGGTCGAAGCACACTACTGATACACAACCATTGAAGTCAGTCCTTGGGAGGCCTCAGAGAGGGAAGGCGCAGGTGTATCTGAAAGAGAAAAACCTAAGCTTTGAATTTAATGTTTATGGGATTACTTTTCTTCTATCTAGACAAGCCAGGGTGTCTAACAAATATTTAAGGCAAGAACACAGGATAGTGAATCCAGGATGTTTTGGAAGGTAAAAGGGCTGGAGGCTTGTATTTTCCAAACAAAGGAGCAAGTTGTGTACCCAGGAACTGAGGAGGGGATAGGATGGGTACTCTACCAGCTGTAAAGCGTTCCAGGCAGGCCTCTGAGATATACAGAATTTATGTCCTCATGATTATCAATTTAAAATCTAATTCTTGTTAAGACAGACACAGGTGACGTTTGCTTAACCTCTACTATGAGAGACCAAAGTGCTCTTTGAACAACTAGAGATTTAGTCAAGGCCAAGTTCTGAGTTACTACACTAAATACATTCTGTGCCAGATACAAGGATACAAATTATGTCTGAGATGAGAACAGAGTTGAATCAGCCATTGCCATCATTCCCTTAGATGATGAGTTGCTATCCAATTTAATATTAGAATGCAGTACTCACAAAATTACCTCACAATGAATGCAGAGGAGAGGAGGAAATGAAGAGGAGAGCCCTTTTATAATCTCCAATTCTGCTTTTGCTGTGAGGGCAAGCAAGTGAAGCTTTTTCAGGGACCCCAGCTGAGACTGAAAACGGAGAAATGCAAAAAATAAGACTACCAATACGCTATACAGTTCATTCTACAATAAAAACTGTGTAGTGCAATATAAAGTACAACCTAAGGGATGGGGAAATAGCTCATTTTCTCCCTTGAAGGTTGTATCTTCAAGGAGTTCTTAGTAAGGCAGGATCTAAATATTAAAATAACCAGTTCAAGATGCTTGATTTGTATAGGCTGTGGAGTTTTTTAATATATTGATTTAATTAGTCACCATTGAATCATATTTAGAAGATAAGTGAAAGCCTCTAAAGACTGATTTATTGGCACCATATGGCAGTTCTTAAAAGTGATGTTCAAATTATGTATAATGAGCCACATAAAAAAAAGAGGATGTGCCATTAAAAGGACTCCCAAACAAAAACTGTGCTATTGTTGAAGAATATAAGTTTTAATATGGGATTTTAAAATCTCTTCCAGAGATGAGGCACCCTACAGATGACTGAAAATATTTGCAGGTAGTGTTCGTATTACATGATGTAGCTGCAAAAAGCACATTTTTATGATGGATTAGAAAACTATGGTAGGAATAGGCAGAGAAGATGAGTCAGGAAGACATAAGAACCTGAAGGAGGATGGCAAATCAGAAAGATATGCTGCTCACATTTTCACTACAGTAAATGCATCTCTCAGTTTAAAAGTATCTGCTCAGACATCAACCTTCAGTTACCTGTTTTGATACATGATACTGACTACAATTTTCATGAAATAAACTCTGTGTCTAGTGTATGTCAAGTGATTCTTAAAGCATCACTGTGGTATTACTGTCATGTGAATTTGCTTTCGTTTATGATCATTCTTTCCAATGTGTTTCTCAGAAAATTTTGATAACTCAAGCTATTGATAGAAAGAATTGAACCAATGGTATGTACTACACAAGACACACACACACGCACACAAAAGATTCCAAGCTCCAGCACTGAAAAGTAGAAAAATTAAAATTATAGCTTCAGCCTGAGGTCCCTATGCTGATGGTGATACCTCACTGGATGACATTCTGTTCTTCCTGAACCGTTTGAGAAGTCCAGGGGAAATATTTTTTCCTCGGTTAATTTTTTTCACAGAATCTCTACCTCTTTTAAGTAGCTCATTCTTCACCTGTCTACCTTTGACACAAGCAATTTCCTCCTTGCTGCCTGGGTACCAGCTGGAAAAACACTGACAGTACAGGCCACAGACTCCCTAATCTGTGTGCATAAGTTTTATGATATAGAAGCTGCTGTGGCAGAATCATTAAAGAATTCCTGTCCCTAAACCTCTGGATGGCTGGAGGGAGCATGAAACCTCCTGATTTTTGCTAACAAATATCATGGCAATTATGGCATCACACTGTGAATGGCATATTGAACTCATCTGTGTTCAAAAACAGGAGATTAAGTAACAGTAGAGATCCTCATGAGGTCACTAAAGAGGAGCATGAATGAAGAGCAATTGTTCCTGAAGGGACTGGAATGTGTTAAACTGGTATTGCTACAAAAATTCTGTACTAATTTTTAATGGCAAGCGATAAGGCAATTCCTAACAATAAAGTTCAATTACAGGCCAAGGCCTACTCAGCCCATGCCGTCTTGGACTGAAGATGGTCACTCTGGGGGCAGTACTGGAGGCGGACAGTTTATTTTTCAAGCTAAAACTGGGATGGACTGGAAAAGGTGGACCCTAATGAGTTGAGCTTCTGCTCTCTTCATTGAGTGTGTAGCTACATCTAGGCAAATGAAAAAGCACTCCCACATCCCTGACCCCAGGGCCATTCTTTCCCATTCCCTGCACCAGTCAAATTCCTCCAAAACAGAGTATGTTTCCACTCTCCAACAAAAGGTGCAATACAGGTGTTTATCATGGTACCATAGTCCTTCTCCCTTTCCCCAGTCTCATAAACTCCTAAAACATTTGGGTTAAAAACACCTTAACAAATTTTTGGCACATTGGCATTTTCAATTTGAATAGTTTAAATGAAGCAGAATTACAATCATGTAGAGACAGGATCTTAAAAGAGAAAACACTGAGCAAGTTTCACTAAAACCAGTGTTATCTAGGTCCACCGTTTGTGATGTGGAATACAAAACCCAACCCAACCCAACCCAAACAAAAATAACAAAAAATCTCCAACCAACCAACCACAGCAACAGTAACAAAAACAATCAGTAAGACTAGTTCTGGATCATTAATTAATCTGGCAAAACTTGCTCAGTTAAAGTCTGATCTGCTTAGAGTGTAGACCTAGTAAAGTTCACTAAATCAAGTCATGTTAAAAAGATGTTCTGAAAGACAGAGTTGCTGATGCCCCAGCTGTCCCATTTGCCTGATATTTCTCACATTTCTGGAAACACTTAGAGCTCTTGTCCTAAAAGCATTGAAAAAATTTGAAAGAATAAGTGGCTTGTACATCAGTGATCCTGTGGAAGTGCCTTTGGTGGTCCTGTAGATGTCTCCCCAAATTTGGATAACTTTAGATCTTTGAGGAAATAAAACAGCGTTTGTCCATGTTCAAAATATATTTTTCTTGCATTTTAGTGGATGAAGTCTAAAATAATTCTATCATTACTGAAGATGCTTGACTGTACCAACATTCTCAGGCCCGATCAGGATAATATGCAAGAGCCTCCTTTACAGAGAATTTACGTATTTCCAACCCAGTGTACAAAAAAAGACTGTCTGTGCCTGTACCAGGTATTTTATCTAGAGCTGATTTTGAAAGCAGAGTTGAGTACAAGCATTCAGATTTTTGTTCAAATTCAGAGAGTATAATGGGTGGCTCAGCAGAGGGAAGTAGACTGGAACAAAGATTACACAGAGACTAAGATTCATATGAAAGGGAAGCAAAGACCAAAAAGTAGAGATGAGATCCCAGGATTGGCTGGTAGAAGACAAACTAGAGAAAGTACAACAAGGAGCTGAAGTCAGTAATCAGACCAAAATGGCATAGACTCTGTCACAGGACTGGTATGAGACTGGAAGAGATAAATACCTTGAGAAGCTATGACAATATGAAGGAAGTAGACAGAGAAAATTGTGCAGGAAGAATGATGGAAGGGATAAGGAAAGAAGAGCATATTGGAAACATGAGGCCAAAAGAAACAAATTGGATTAGGTGGATAGGATGAGAATTCAGGGAGGGAACTTTAAGGGGTTTTGCACAGTCTAGAGAGAGTCCATGTGGAAAGAAAAAAAGGGTAGTGAGATGGATAAGGACCTGGCTGAAAAGATAGGAGAAAAGAGACTATGGCACATAAAGTCTGTTTCATAAACAACATGAACAAGGTGGAAAGATATAATACAGAGGAAACCTTAATTAACTCTGGCATTTCCTGATGTATAAATAAGCAACTCTTTAGCTTTAAAAACCATCAGTTAAAATATTTTCCATGTGTGCTTGTGTGTGTACAAGTATTAAATAAAAATAACAAGGAAGAAAAGATTAACCAGTTTGTGTATTTCAGACCTTTCCACCTAAGATAAGAAAAAGACTACAGCTTAAGCTATATAAGCACATTACGCATTTCTTTTGATCTTATGTCGCTGGGTTTTATGTGCCATTTTTACTTATAATTGTTTATTCCAATAGACGTGCTATTCAACCTTTCTGTTGCATTAACTATATAGTTAATCAAATAACTGAATGGTTTTCTTTTGCTACAAACTGAAACTCAAATATGTCTTTGCTTGCCATAGTCCATCATAGACTTAAAAAACTCTTAAGTGAGAAATGGATTCCATTCATGAACATACATACCATGGTGGGTTGCCAACATAAATCATCCCCTCTTTATATCTCGCATATTTGGCACAAATAGCTTTTTTCCGCCTTATTTTTCAGTTGTCAGTAGATTTGTAAGATGTCTTACTTGGAATCTTTTGGATCTCCTCCAATGATTTGTGATCCCCTAGGGTATCTGGTACAGATTGATTTATTATAATAAACATTATGCAGTTTATGCCTCTGAATAGCCCTTGCTGTAGCAATGTGTTTGCTCCAGCAAATGATTAATAACAAAATGGGTTCACTGTACACTCATTGCCTACATACTCACAGCTATTGGAATGATACAGCATTATGAGTTCTTATGGCTAACCAGGGGCAAAAAACATCCTTCTTTTCCATTTCTATAGCTACCTTAACAGATAACACTGAGAGCTGAAAGCAAACTGAAAAAATTGCAAAAATCTGAAAATGAACCAGAAGGCAGAGAACAGAGCACAGAGTAAACAAATGTTTCAGTTTCAAATTACTAATAATTTTCAGCCACTTTTAACACACTATTTCCCAATCCTCCATTCATTCACCTAAAATGTTTTTACCTGAAGCTTTTCAAATGTCTCCTCCATTCAATAGACACTTGTTTTAATGTTTTGGAACCAAGAGAAACTTTTTCTTACCAGGGGTATTTTCATATATAGGTAATTTCTTTAAAAATATGTGCAAATTCTAATGAAACATCTCTTCCTACATTATACAGATAATAGAGACAAATTTATTGTCTGTAATACAAAAGTGTTATAGAAACAAATAAGCAATATAAATAACAATATATTTACATTACTTTTCCAAAAAGTTGCATTTTCAATTTTATTGATTTTGACTGTAATGATTACTTTTTCATTGCAGAAAATATTTCAGAACAGATTTTTCTGCACTGAGGTGTAAAGGCACTTCAAATGTACCCCGAGGAACTAGCTCAGCTCTTTCTGAAGCCCAGCTATTAATATTCCAGTTTGTTGTTAGGTCCAACACACCTGAGAGGTGGGGGGAAAACATTTGTTCCTTTTATCCACAACTGAGTATCCAGTCTTATGGACTGAGAATGTGCCCTGTGAACAACGTTTTCTGAAATAACCACAGTCACTGCCCTGAAAATTCTACAGTCCAAAGACATGAACAGGACAAGAAAGTGGGCACAGGTACAAGAAAAGGAAGTAGTGGGCCTAGCAGAGCTGCGTGTGGTTTTATCACATAGTTTCTCAAAGGACTGCTGACTCCAGCCCACAAAATATGGCTATGCATGTTACAGAAGAGCAAGGTAGCACAGAGAGTTTAGCAGCATTGCCTTGCATAATGCAAGGACACAGTCCTAAAAGCATCTCAATCTGCTAGGAGAGGTACTCCAAAGAGTAAAGGCCTAGATAAATGTCATGCACTGATTTTATATGGAAATATAAGATCTATTTTCTTTCTTAAGAAAATAGATTCATTGATTTATTTGGGATTACTTGCTCAGGACAGAACAGCAATAGGTAGAGGTCTCTCAGATAGAATCTGGAAAACATTTTGATGATGGGGTTTTAACCAGCCATCTGAAAGGTTTTGATTAGTCAGTGTCTATATGCTTTTACCAAAATGAAACATGATTAGCCTAAACCAATGGTAACAATTTAGAGTATGTGATTTAAGGTAAGACAGAGCTATGCAATATGGAGAAAGAAGGAAGGGAAAATTCTTCATGCTTCTGTTATATATTAGGTTCACTATAACAAGACTCACAAAGAACTGAACAGTACCACACTTCCCTCTCCATTCTGCTCCCATTCAACACACATTTTAAAAAGGCTGTGAATTTTAGAAGGTTCAGGTCTTTGAAAAGAATGAATACTAAAGTTTAAATCATAAACTCGGGTACCTTCCATCACTGCACACATTTGCTAAATTGGTCCGCTTAGGTTTTAGACTGGAACTGTGCAAAACCTAATGTTATACTACATATTAAAAATTAGTGCTGGGAATGCTGCCAAAAGCCATACACATGCTCCACTGGTACTTCTTTGAAGACACTCTCTTTTTCTTCAGAACCTCAGTGTCATGAATTTTGATTAATTTCTTCTGTTAAGACAGCAGTGAAAAATTTTAAAAATAATATGACCAAAGTTACGAAGAATTTGAAAGAATAGATGAGGTATGGGAGCTGCCCCAACAATCTGGCTAGATACTAGAGCAATGCCTTGGACAGCCAGATCCTAGCAAATCAGAACTGCCAAAATTCAGTTGTGATTGAGCTTTAAAGCTGCAGTAAAGCATTATGAAGTGCAGTGTTCCTGGCATAGCTATCATGGCATTTTACACGGCACCCTTGTCCATTGTTAGGGGAGACAGAAGCATTCACTAAAGGATGGATCCAGAGAGACGAATCTTCTCTCCTCAGACCATCCACTCTTCAAAACCACAGAGACATCACTTACAGGAGATGCAGTCTGTCTGTCCACCCACCTGCAACACCCTTCACAGCCTCCTGTCATGCAATTACCTTTGTTTGACTGTGTGAGAAATCCCTGCAACCCAGCAAACACACCATCTAAGTTTGACCATTTCCACAAACCTAATGAAGTAGTTTTGCTCTTTACTTATGATTACCGATATGGAGCTTTCTGCTTCTCAAAATGCTTCTTCACAGTAGTTGTGGTAGGGATAAAATCACAGATAACATAAAATAACATGGCTAATCAAATTCACTATTCTGCACCAAGAGCACAAAATTCTCTACTTGATATTTTTTGCAAAAAGGCATCATAAGTAAATTCAGCAGCTAAATCATAACACACAAAGCATATCGAAATGGGTACAAATTTCCTGACAAGATACTGGTTTCAAAGGAGCCTGAGAGCTCATTTTCTCTCTTCATGCCATAAAATAACCATAAATTTAGCTTCCTAGAAATATTATGATTCCCAGACAAATTTCCCCAATGCAAGGACTATATTATGATGTCTCTAATGTATTGCATCAGCAAGTTTTAATATTTTCTACAACAAAGGATAAACAAAACGTATTTATCAAGTCACTACTTACATAGAGCACACGGTAGATAAATTTTCCATCTGCTAATTCTAAAGCAGTGAAAACTGGGTTCCTGAAGTCTAAATGAATGGCATTGCAGTGCTGAGGAGAGGGCAGTCTAAATAACTGTCCAAGTTTCGCACTAAGTAACTTCAGCACTTTTCAGAGTTTTTCTTTCTTTTTAATTTGAAAAGAAATGTGTAAAATATTCCCTGAACAGTAGAGGAGTAGGGACATGTGCTACTTAATTTCAAGAGAAAAAGCAGAGGACGCAAAAGCAAGAAAAACTTGTCACAGCCTGCACTGTTGTTTTTATCCTTGTGTCAATTTAAGCATAAATGTTTAAGTTTTCAAAGTTAAATAAGCACCTTAGCTATGTTATTCTCCTTAGTTCTGAGTTCCACTGCGTGTCTAGATGTCACAATCACCTTTGAAAATGCTCACATACAATAATTTCAATTCTGAAGCAATTTTACTCTGGGTCCATAATATGAAAATGCATCAGAGTGTGGTCCTTCCACCAGATTTTTGTTTACACAGTATTATATCCTGACTCAGAATAACCTGATAATTTGTGACAGAATTACCTGATATTTTACATACTTATATTTTTCAGAGTTTTCATGATTTGTAAGTTTCCAGCATGAGGCTACAGGCAAAATTATAAGCTGGGACCAAAAAAAGGATAGATTCATAACTTTCAGTGTCCCAGTTATTTCATTTTTTTTAAAGAAGGAAAGAGCGCAAAGTCTTTAAGTGCCTATTTGATTTATTTGTTCCTCACAGTTATATGCAGTTGCAAAAAATGTTTGACCTTTTTATCATTTTTATTATTCTATACAGAATATCTGAACATGCTCCTATTGAGCCAAAAAGGAGTCTGCCAGTTCTTTCAGTCAAATCATGTTGAGGCATAGACCTAGCAGCAAGTTTTGATATTGAAAATATATATTGACACTTCAGACTCATCATCATTTCATACTGAACAGTGCTACTAGTAATCCTTACTTGTTTGTCTGAAGGAGCTTGTCAAAGCCAGGCTTTGACAACATTGCTTTCATATTGGGTCTGTCTGGGATGAAGCTAACTTTCTTCACAGCAGCCTGTGCGGTGTTGTGTTGTGGTTTTATTATTCTGTAAATAGAAATGATTATTGTTCCTTATTTAGAAAAAAAATTTAAGTGAGAGAAAAGGTGCGGGGGGAGTGGGTGGTGTGGTGGAGTAAAGGAGTGTGTCATCTCCTTCCTACCTCTTGTAGTATCCTACTATTTCTTGCTTTCCTCACACTTGTGTCCAATCACCAACATTTAGTGGATTCCTAGATGCAAAGTCCTCTTTGAGTCTTTAGGAACAGTATCATCTTTCTATTTCATGTGAAATTTGACTTGGTATTCAGTGGATTTTAATTCTTATATCTCATAATCTCTGCTCTTAGCTGTCTGCATGCAGTGTCCTCTCACAGGGTACATCTGAAATGCTTAAGAAGAAAATGGGATTGACTCATTTATTGTCTTCCTGATTAACTAAGTCATTTAACTGCTGTGTTTTCAACCATCCCAACTAGGTCTCTCCAGAACAGGTACTGTCCAGGCACAACTTGGGGAATATATATTCCTAAAAGAACTGCCAAAAAGTAACATGGACAATCATGTACATCAGTTTTGGTCATTGACTATCATATTACAGCACCTCAAAAGGCTTTACAGACCTCATACAACACATACCTGCAATTTCATGGTGAAAAAATACCCCTGTTATGAGCTGCAACACAATCTTAAAACTATTCAGGACACTTTGAACTGGAAACGTCCCTCCCTGCCTTGTACCCTATCCCAGCTCCCCACACACACACTCTCAAAATTTGGACTTGGGGACAGCTGCACAAATTCAGTGTGCTGTGAAGAAACTAATCCACTCTAGAAGGAGTCTGCTCTGTGTGTACTAGTCAGTCTGAGCGTGCTCTAGGATTGTCTTTTCTTCAATAGCAAAGGCAACCCTTTCAGATTGTGTGCCTAATCCACCTTTGTTTCAGAAGGTGGAAGTCTTAACTTATTTAGGAAAACACAGTAAAAATTCCACAATCCGCAACAAACAAACAAGTAAAAGATTCCATCTGTCACATCCATATGTATAACAGAAATACATTTCATGACAAAAGAAAACAATAGATTTTAAAACCCATTCCTTCTTGTGGAGAAAGGGAATGGTTTTAAAAAACTATTTAAGGGAAGAATTCTTTTGCACCAAAATGCCCCCCCAAAACCTCTTGACTTCTGTCATAGGTTTCATTTATGGTAGTGTTCTTGTTTGATCATAATTTTACAAAGTGGTATAACTTTTATTTGAGCAGTCTTAGGTTTTTATATGGAATGAAATCTTAAAAGAAAAGATACTGATGGTTATTATGCATTATTGATGCATTATTTCCTTCTTTCTTTCCCTTCTTTCTCCTTGTTTGATGTGGGGTTAGTGAATACACACAGTCTAGGAAAAATGACACATTTATTTTCTTAAAATGTCTCTTCCTCTGACATTTTAATAACTAGTTCAATGGTTCTGGATCATGCAGCCTAAAGATGGCACTGAACCTTCCAGCCCTGCAGAATCTGCAGTCAAGGCACAAATGTAAGTAGGAGAGTACTTCAGTCCAGGGACTTGGATAAAGAACCACTGCGCTGTGCAAGTTTAAAGTGAGAAGACCAGTACCTTGCATGATTCATCTCACTGTTTGGTTATGTTTGTTGTATTGACACAGTGAAATATTATCACCTTGTAGTGGCTTCAAGTTTGCTGTTATGGAAGAAAACAGGTTTTATAGGGGAATGTTGGCTTGAAACCCATATTTGTGATTAATAGGCATCATATTTTGGGGGAGCTAAACAAATTGAGAGGAGTATAGTCAAACCCTGAAAGAGATGCAACTTTATAAAAATTGTGTTATACTCCTGCCCTCTGTTTCAGTGTTTATCTTCCATAAAAATCTACTCTTCTGCTATGTAAGATTTATTATTGTGTATCACCTGTTCAGAACTCGTTGAATCAGGGTGCTTTTATTACAGACAAAGGGATGATTTCTTTATTCTGCACATAAACAAGGACTGTGATCAGCAAAGCACTGCATTCTGTACCATCTCTTACCCTAGCAGGATTTCTGCAATACCTTTATTTTAAAAATGCAACCAAAACGTCTAGAGTCAAATAGGCATCTCGCTAAGCAAATGGAGAGCTTTGCATGCATAAAGACTGGATTTTAGCACTGCTAAAGAACCTCGATGGAAAAATATAGAGAGTTGCACAGAGATGTGTAGGTAATGTGGTAGAGCTCACTATTTACCCAGTACAAAGCTGTTCTTTGTGCGACACACAGCATGCAGCAGCCCTTGCCAACTGAGTCTAGAAAAATGACTAGCCACCTGGATCCACAGTCTAATCCACATTATATTGCTGGTGGTGAATCAACAGAGCAGTAGGACTGAGACTCTGAAGTGGCACTAATAACACTGCAGTGGGTTGATCAGTAGTTTGCGTTTTGGGTGGCACATACTTGCCTCGAACTCTTGTGAAAGATTCATAGAAGTAATATGAGCTGAAGCAGAGGATCATAAAATAATGTTTGACAGCCAGCATTTAATTTGTCTTTTTTTCTAAGCATTTTGGAAGAAGAATTACACTAGGAAATTGTAGTCATTAGCAGGGAAGTCATACCTTATAGACATTTGGACTTTTCTGCTCTATAATTGCTATTCTAGACAGTAAAGGTGGTCCATACTTCATTAATTTTGTATCGTTACCAAGAGGAAATCACTGCTAATGAGTAAAAAGGAGAAAGAAGATAAAAATGGGAGGAAAAGCAAAGTTTTTGTGCTTTAAAAATTGAAGGGGGAAGAGCTGGAGAGAATACTTTCATTCGCTGCCTTAACTCTAGGAGTCTGACAAGGAGCTGTCATTCCAGGAATAAAGTGTGGATCTCATCCATGTTAGAGAAAATCCAATATTGACAGCATTTACCCTGATTTTGGTGTTGACTGACATAACTAAGAAATTTTCACTTACAAATACCTTTCAAAGAAGTAAAACTGATTAAAATTCTTCCTTCCCAGTGTCTTTGTAACTTACCAAATACTAACTCCACGCTACAAAAACCCATTCGAAACACATAAAATATTCCCAATTGCTACATTCTTTGAATAAATGTTGTGTGATTTCATTCTTACTGAAAATTGATGCACGTGTGACTTAGAAATTAATCTAGCAGCAAAGCTGGCAAGGGCCCTGTCTTTCAGTGGATGAGTTCCTGCAAACCAGCACCATCTAACCTGAGGCTCAACCAAATACCAGCAGCCAGCCCACACTGCTTCAAGCAAAACTTGCCAATATGTTCCCTTTGTTTTCTTTCCCCAGCCAATCATGAACTCAAGGACAAGAATTGTTCCTACTTGTGTAGCACTTCAAATCCTCAAGGCCAGGCAGGGCAGTTGGAACTGGATAATCTGCCTTCTAACCCAAATCATTCTGTGATGATTCTATGATAACCCATTAAGTAAAGAGTGCATTAATCATACTTATTATGTATTTTTTTCTGACACTGTGAGACTAACTATTCAGGTTCCTTATGAAAATTCTACAGAGAATTCATCTGAATAGCAACAATCAATAATAAGTATTGCTGTCCCACCAATCTGGTGCTAAAAATATTTTAAATTTGTGTAAAGGGTTTTCTCCTTAGAATATTTGTCACTCCTATCATGTCACAGACCAGAAAGATTTTTGCTTCCTTAAGTCATGTTTTTATATACAATCAGGATGTCAAATGTACACCACCAAGCTTTTGTCAAATGTTCTAAAGAGTGCATCACGAAATAACAGCCTTAACCCAGGGTTATATATTCACTCTGTAAATTATACTCTCCTGCTGAAAAAAAAAGAAGTCTCCATAGCACAAAGAGAACATTTACTAAATTCCTTTCAGCAATTTCAAAATTGTATAGGTCCTGCCATTCAAAATGATCACACCTAAATAAACTTCATTATTTTATGCTGACAAACTAAGACTGCTTCTTTAGATAGACACATAGCAACATTTTCCAAAGGGACTAATGCTGAAATAAAGTAAAAAAAATGCCAGAATCCTCTTAATATGTAAAGGAAAACAATATAAAACAATAAAATTAGCACCAACTCTCTTTTCTAGAATGCTTCCCCTTGTAGGTAAGGAAAGATATATTTATTTCATATTTATTCACCTTTATTTTTTTTTTGGTCTATGCATAAGGTAGAGCCATTTAGTTATTTCTCCCTGCAGAGAATGGAAAATATACCAGTAGTGATTATTATTTCTTAGATTTTGTTAAGAACTTCTCCTAAATATCTCCAAAAATCTTCCTCTAATATTTTCTCACTTGCTCTTTCATGAAAAGCAATCTTTTGACAAGGTTAGCATCCTATCAAGCTTTTAAGCCCATGTCTGCTACCTAGTGTAACATGAAGTTTTGTAATTTCACTTTTTTTATTTACTTAAAGTTCAATATGATTAAGTTTACTATTCTGCCTCAAAATCTGAGGCAAAAATATTTAGCATCAGATTTTAAGACGTCTGTAGATATTTACACAAATCTTTGAAAATACCATTTTTTGCCTGTGGCTTGGAGTCTTAATACCTCCTTAAACCTTTAATCCCTGCATCTAAGTGCCCCTTTATGACACAGGAATAGTATTAGGTTTTTACTTCGTCCTTTACAAAACAGGTTGCTGGAAACATAAATTAAGACTGTGAACTGACCACTGCTCAGATACTGGAGGTCTGTAAAATGCACAGTCAAATAAGATCAGCATGAAAACAAGTACCACACCCTGTCAGCTCTAATCACTTGTTAAATAAGGTGTCTCAGAAAGGTTAGCATTTATTCTTTAGTTCAGTGTCAAAAAAAATTCAGATAAAAAATCACCCAGAAGTTTCTATGCTTTTCAAAGTCAAGAGTTTAAACTTAAGACTCCAAGCCCAAAAAATTCATTTGTACTTAAAAATGGATACCTGAGATTGCTCCTGCTGAACATGTGCCACTGAGGCTTTTGCCTCTAGCAGAAATAGTGAAGGGATTGGAGGAAAAAAAGAAAAGATCTTTACACATAGCAAAGATTTGCAGCAGGGTATTCTATTCAGCCCCACATATGGCACATGCTTTTTCACTGCTGGGTATGTTTTATTTACAGCTGTGATTTCTTTTGCTGTCTCTTTCCCTTTTGAGTTCGAAGTACTTTCATTTCCTTGTGAGCTCTATTCTTAGCAAAGAAGATTTTTCTAACTAAGCAGGGAGGGTAGTGGAAGGGAAAAACCCAATGCTGACAGCACATTCAGCATTGCTTAAGCTTCTGTTACTAAAGTAGGTGCATCTGATGGCCTTCCTGTCTTTTTCTTCTAGTTAATTAAACCAGCTTGATGTGCTTTTGAATGTGGGAAACCTCAAGACAAAATGGTGAGGTAATGGTGTAATATTAAAGTTGTGAACTTTCTGTTAGAGTGAGTTTTCTCTTTTTATTTAAACATCGGGAGAATTAATTTACCTCATCCTTGAGTCTGTTTGTTTCCTGCTCATTTTTCCTCAAGAAAACCACTTCAGTTCCTCAGTTCCTGCTGTGCTCTGTCACTGTATTTATACAATGTATAAATACAAAGAAGTATTTTTCTGTTTGGGGGCAGGGGGGAGACCCTGTACAGAAAAAGCAATATGGCAGGTCCTTCATATCTGATCAAGCAGAAGTTATAACTAAACCCGTCCAAAATCCTGAGATATCATTGTCTGAATGACAAACAAAAAACCCCCTCCAAAACGCAGAAATATTTTCATGTTATGCAGACTTGCTTAGATTTGTAGAGATTGAATTCCTCAACATACAGAATTGAGTCAGATTTAATAATGAAAATAGTTACAAAGACAAAAGTTAATACGTGTGATTTGCTTTATGCTTTTTAAAATTAAACTCAATTTGATCTTGATATAGATCAAATTAATATTTTTGGTCACTAAGATTTGCATTGATAGTATACAAACTGCACAAGACAAAATCATTCCTTTCTCCTATAGATCAACATTGGCCCTGCTGGGCCATTCTTTACCTTCTTCAAGGCCTTTTATTGAAAACTTTTCACAAATATTACAAAAATTAGTGTTCTGAATTTGATCAAATACCAGAGTCATGGCTTTACCTCTGCCTACATACAGATTTTAGAAGTGGTAACTTAAAAAATATGATGTTTTCATTACAAACCAGGATAAAATCTCAGGTAGAAGAGGGAAAAATCAAGGCTGACCAAGTGACTGCATTTACAGAAGTTTTTGACTTTGGACTGTCTACTATCAATGCCCACCTACTGTCATTTGAATTTTAATGAAGCACAACTGCTGCACTTAAATATATACCTTCATAAATGGAAAAGGACTATACTAAAAAGTAACAAGGACAAGTGGTGTTTTCTATCATGAAAAGTATTCTATGTAGTTTGTGTCTCATGAGAAGAAAACCCATTTCAATATATAATTTTAATTTTTGGGGGGGCTAATCTGCTTTTATTGCGCAGAACAACATTAAAGCCCGTTGAGATTCATGAAAACGTATGGAAAGGCCATCTGATTTTAAACAATGTGGTTAATCCAGAACTTGGTTCTCACATGAGGAAAAGTAAAGGAGTTGACTGATATGTTAGTCTTCTACTGCACAGTTTTGCTTTGCTTTTTTAAATTAATATGCTGAATGCAGTGCTTCAGAGGGTAGAGTAATCAGGGGACTGGAACTGTAGTGTGACATACATTTTGATTTACAAGGCACTGTACGGGAAGAAAGAATGATTCATGCTTTCAAAGACTGCCTACTGCATCCATAGAACTATAGCTACAAAGTACTCACTTCTGTGAAAAATTCTCCATTCTCTGTTATATCAGTGACAGTTACTGGAGTTACAGCAGCACCTACAGGACCCAGCCAAGACTGGAGAGCCATCAGGCCGAATGCTTTTTGGGAATGTCATACCTAGTGAAATAGAATAAATTAGGCTGGACAGACAGAATGGGGAAAAAACACAGAAGATTGAGTTCAGTTCCTCAGGGATAAGTCAGCGAAAGACCTAAAGCTAGAATCCATCTGTCCTAGATGCCATCCACTGGTTCATTAGATCATGTAGGATTAGATTATGTAGCCTCTATTTGACACTTTTTATTATGTTAGATCACCTATATGAAATAGTCACATAAATGGCTTAACCCACATTTAAATACCTTTTTTTTTGGCAGATACATTTATATCCATTTGTACATAGAGAACGTCAGAACACCTAATTGTGTGTAGGAACATAATTTCTAAAAGATAGACGTAATTCTTTTTCAGATGTATTTTCCAGTTTGAAAAGAAACCTTGTATTTTCCAAAGGGGAACTGAACAACTTATTGAATTTAAACTATTACCAAACTCATTAAAAGCAATTTTAAAATTTAGCAGTTTATTTTATATCACTGGAATATCTCAGTACTTGAAATAACACATAGCTGTCACTCAAAAAAACCCAAAATAGTATGAATCCCAATAAAACACATACTCCTACCTGTTTTTTCTTGAGATGTTGCTGCCAACCCGTATGCACAGCCAGCATATGTGCAAGTTTGTCAGTCTTCAAAGGCATGTCTTTGTTTTTGTATAGGAAATTATCACATCTCAAAATCTCAAATTACGCACAATCCCAAATTACATACCACTGTAAAAGCTGCTGGACTATCATAAAGAATTTCACTTCTGTTTTTAAGTTTCTCTCTGACCAAATTACTCAGATTGCCCTGGAAGCTAAATCAATTTCTTGCCATTTCTATGATACTGTCCATCAACATTTGCCCTATGGAAAATGTGTGTCAGGAAGTGAGTTCTGAAATTGACTCTGGAAAAGCACAAAGTTAAATCCCATGTTTACCTGGTACACTACTGTAAAAGATAATAAGACTGTGCATGGCTTGCCTTCCAATAGTCTCTGAGCAAGTTGAGTCAGCATTCAGGTTGCCGAAAACAAAAGAAAAAATGTGTTAAAGAAACC
The DNA here is from genome assembly GCA_013397055.1 of Pachycephala philippinensis. Classification (NCBI taxonomy): domain Eukaryota; kingdom Metazoa; phylum Chordata; class Aves; order Passeriformes; genus Pachycephala; species Pachycephala philippinensis. The sequence continues at coordinate 47,757 of VWZT01008898.1, forward strand.
TTACAAAGGTCATGTGAGAGTCGAGGATTATGTGAGAGTTTCAAACAAACATAACCCCACATCTGTACCATCTTTGGAGGCAGTAAGCAAACTTCCATAATTTACGTATCAGAGTAGTAGAGAGGAGACTGTTGGTCAGGCATGAGAATTATGACTCTGATTATGCAAACGATTATGGTTGGATTTATTGCTAATACAGTATCTAAATATTGCCAATGTGGTATGTAACATATGCAGGTCTAAAGGGTTCTAATACAAGCAGATTTAGTTAGAAACGTACAAATTTATAGTCTTTGTCCTTACAGAATGCAGTTTCAAAGCAATAGAGCACCTGTGGAGCTACTTTAGGAATTCATCTCCATAATGTGACTGGATCTTAGGGGTTTTACTCATCTGTCCAAAAGTAAGTGTTGCCCATCGTTGTGCTGGACTCGCCCCGCAGGTGTCCCTGCCACAGTGGAGGGATCCACCTGGAGGCTGCCTGCAGCCTTGGGAGACCAGCTGGCCCAGTTGGCTCAGTCTCCAGCAGCATTTTATGCCCTTTTGTAGGCCAAGGTGTGCCAAAGTCAGTTGTAATCATCACAGCTCCCCCATCTCTGGAATGTATTAATCATGCAATCATCCCAGAGTACTTCTCCTGCAATTCCCACCTGGTCATCTTATCTTAGGACAGCTCCTACCTGGAGTACTTATCTTAGGGCAAATCATATTGCCCATCAGAGACAATGCCAAGGGATGAGATGGGGGAGGAGGCATGTGAAGACCTGACTATCTTTCATCACTGTCACAACTTGAAAGTATTAAAACTTTTGGGTTTAACATCATGTTATGCACTGTTATCATAAACTTCCACTCCACAGCACAGCAAACTTTGGATGTCAAAGAGAAAAATGTCCTATTTAATGAGGAGCTGTTGCACTCAGCTTATTTGACTGATTGTACCTTCTTGCTTATATGCCAAGGCAGCTTTAAAACCAGAGCGACTGCCACATATGACTTTCAAATCAAGGACATGTGCATTTTGGGAGCAATCAATTAGTTCATATTCACCTCATAATTTTGTGTCTTCTATATGAAAATGGACGGCATCATTGACAAAATGTAATTTAAAAAGGAATATAATCATTAGGCATTAAAGGGTTTTTTTTTTGGTTTTGCTTTTAAAGACTGACATGTCATGTTTATATCTTATTCTAGGTAGGAATTACAAGGGAAAAATTGCAACATAAAGCATCCCATCTTTCAAAATGGTATCTCGACAAATGGTGAAGGAAAACTTTACTTACTTTCCAGGATTACAAGGCAATTCTGCACAGTAGTTTTTCTTTTGCACTGTGGTGGTCCCTTTTTTTTACTGTGGGCTTAAACAATAAAGATTTGCCAATTCTACAATATCTAATTCACTATGCTATTTCCAAATGCAAATTGTAGTTTTATACTTTCCTTTTTCTACTGTCACATTCAAATACTTTTTCTAATGATAGCACTTGTACTAGGATAAAATCAAAACAATACAGTTTCTATTGCAATTCTATTGAACACTTATTTAATAAAGTCAGTTCTAGGTGAAATGGTGAAAAATGTCCAATGAAAGGCTGAACTTCTGGGTAAGAGGGCATTTGTGTATCCATTATTTAAAGAGTCTTATTTTATTCTTTTTCATAGTGTGTACAGAGGGCAAGAGAAACCTGCACTTTGACAATGGCTACCACACAAGTGAAACACTTCACAGGTGCTCAGATATACACATTATTTCTTTGGCAGGATCTCTACCACCATCCTTGGCAGTTCAAATAAATCTCTCTTCATACTGAATGTGTTATTCAAACAGATACCACATGAGCTCAGCAGAACAAGAACATGTAGCATAAATACTTTTGATGTACTACGAAGTGTTATCTCAGTACTCACCCACCTCCACATACACATCTAAGTACAATGCCTTAATAGGTTCCAAGAATAATCCTGTAATTTTATTGCTCCAGTTAATGACTAAATGTATGAAGTTGTAAGGAAATATTCCATTAATAGATGGAATGGATGGAGTTAGTAGAGATTTAGAAATATTCCTTTCTAAATGCACAGGAGGTATTTGTCCCATGACTGACTCTGCCAATAGAGAGAGATGTTTTGCAATCAAAAGGATTGCACTGAAATCCCAGTCTCTAAAATACTGATATTATTCCAGTATTCTTTAAAATATAAGACTAAAACTGAGATCTGTGGAGAGTCTGCTGTTATATATGCAAAGGCACTAAACCTACCATAGTCTTTTCATGTGAGAGACAATATTTCCAGCTAAAAAATACCAGAATAATAAAATGTAGAGTGAACTCCATCTATGTGCTGGGCACGTGTAAGGTTTGGTCTATATTTTAGCCAAGTACAGTTCAGAAACAGAGAGTAAAGAGACAGGCGTTCTACTAAGTCGTCTCTTCAGCTATGTTTCTTCATTTTCAAATGTGTATAATATAATTTCTTTTGACCCCATATCAGATGAATGGGATTCTCCATTCTGGAAGCTGTCCAGACAGTTAATATACCACCTGCAACTGGTACAATGAGCAATGTCCTGTGAGATTAAATGCAATGCTGCACTTTTCCACTTGTGACTGATTCACTCAATTTTTCCTTTCTGACAGTCTTGATTTTTCAGACCTTTCACAAGTTCCATGCTCTTCATTGCTCTCTGGGACACATCCCAGTCTCCAGAGAGCCAAAAAAAGCAAAATGCTAAAGGAGAAGCAATCCTCATGTCCTGTGGTGAATCTGCAAGCTGAATGCAAGATAACAAACATACAGAACAAGATGCCAGAGCAAAAATGAAGACATCTGTCTTGTCTACACTATTGAGTGGCAGACAACTACTTCAGTCTATAAATATTACCACCAGGATGAGCCCAGTTTGAGACTTCCCTGAACTGGAGACAGCTTGCACACCAGTAACTCTCCCTTACTTGGAATAGATCCTTTGTAAGTGACTGACAGCATGCTGAATTAATAATAATGAAACATTACTAATCCAGGTAGCTACTCAATATTATTTATTAAAAACTTTGTATAAATAAATCTATTAGACATAAGCAGTTTTCCAAGTCTGAGAGTAAGATTAGACCTAGCCACACCCAAGGTCCATAAGGAATTTAGAAAGCAACGGGGTGCATTCTGAACCTCAGGACTCAGACGTAAGGTCTTACTCATCCTTTTGAATCTGTGGTCCTAAAATAAAAGGTTGTTTTGTACGGGTTTTCTAAAGATCTGCCTTTATACCCACAAGAGGGGAAAACCAAAAGAAAAGTCTTTCCTGGATGCCCTTATGATGCTGCAAGTGGCTACATGAAATTAGTTCTGTGTATATATAAACATATTTCCAATTAGAAGAAACATTGATTAGAAAACAGTTTTAAAATCTTAATCATGGGGAAAAGGATGAAACAGTGATTTAAATTTAGAAAATATATACAATTTTGAAGTGCAGTTCTGTTTTTCCTCTTCACCTTGAGCTGATTAAGAAGAACTCCTGAGAATGCAAGTACTGGAACTGAGACAGATAATGAGTACTGTGTTATAATTTAAGACAGTGTAGAAGGCGTAGATCTACTGTCTGTCAATATCTTTACTCCAGTCAAAATTGTTCCTACTTTGTAAAATTGCACTGCTTGAGAAAACATAGAGTTTAAAAAGAGGTAAAATTAATCTTGAGGTCATTTTGTGGGTGTTCCTGCCTCCTCAATTGGGCAGTCTGAGTACAAACTCAAGTTACTAAATCAGTGCCCAAAGTTTATGAAGCCTTTCAAACTGTGCTTAACTGCCTTGCTGCAGGAAGATTTTGTTTCTAGTGTCACCCACTGCAGAAGTGCTATATTGCCTTCTGAAAGCCACAAGTTGCATAGAAGGCTGGATATTAAAAAAATTATCCTTTGTACTTGAGAACAGATCCTCTCCACAGCCAGTGAATCTCTGGAGTTAACTGGCTGTGAAATGGGAAGTTGCAAGAGGGATAAGGGAGTTGGAATTGTTTCATCAGCATTTTGCTAACTCAGACATGGAGATCCTGTCATTTCTATTTCAACTGTATGATATCCATGGATGATGGCACTGTTGCCCCTGGGCCTCATATCACAATACTCTTAAAGCTGTTAGCACTGTCCTACAACTTCTAAAATTGGTATAAGTTTTAAAATAGGACAAGGGCATCTTGGTTTAACAAGAGATAGGGAATACACGTTTTAACTGTATGCACTTGTAAGCAGTGGAGTCCAAGTAAGGACTACTCAGCACTTGACTGATGAGAATTATATTCTTACTACTTTTCTTGTGTATCTGCAACACAGAGACCCCAGTAAACTAAAATTTTTGTCAGGCAAGCAAATTCCTTCATGCTGTGAAGACAGTGACAGACTGTGGTCCCAAGAGACTTCACAAAACACCAACTCCAAACCAGTTTGAAGCAGATCTGCATGGTAAAGGTATCACCAGACCTATCAATCATCACACTTCACAAGTATGATCAGCTATGAAAAGAAGCACCAACAATCTTTTTATTGGGCTCTGAAAAAGTGAATGTGATTTCAGCTAATGAGACCTCTGTGAGGGCACTATCCAATCACTACCCCAGCCTAAGTTCAATTGTACAGAAAAGAGCTGTTCATTTAAATAGGAAGGTACTTTTTAAAATAAAGGGAAACAGCTCTGTCTGTTATCTATTTCCTACTTTATATTCAAATTTCAAAGATTTCAAATATTGAAAACCAAGATAGACAGCTGCCTACTTTCCTTTTGGGCATGCAGCAACAGAAGGATTTGCGCATGCAATTAGTGATAGAAGGAGTTGGAGAAATAGATGGAGGAACCTTCAGTTGCATGGAAGTTGTAATTCAGAGAAGGAGAGCAAGACAATCTGTTCCCCTTAAATCTGAGTAAAGATTCTTTAAGAGGAATTAACATGATTCAAAATATTCCAATTAAGCAGTCGTATCTCTTAAACTAAATGGATATAAACATTACCAAGTGTTATTTATAGCTGCTTGTCTTTCTAACTCAATTCGTTCTATGGGAGCATTTCTCCTGACCTTTAGCCATTGTCTGAACACCTCTCATTAGAATTGGCAGAGCAATTTTTTGGTTGCTACTCTATAAGATAGACAAAGCACAAGCCTGAAGCACTTTCTGACCTTTAACTGCCATATTAATATCTATAACTGGAATTGAAAGACCATTTAGGCTGAATATCACCCCAACAAAGAAACTTGAACAATTATGATTATCCAATTAAAGCCATGGACCACATAAGCCCCTTGAGAAATGGGGCAAGAGAAAGGGTTCTGAGGATTAGGCCCATTAAGCTGTTTTTCCCAACTTTACTTTGGCAGTTCTAACAAAGACAACAATCCCTGTTCCTGTCGTTTGAATTAAATGTTTGATTCAAGTGATTTCTATGTTCATGCTTCAGAATGCCAATAGCACTGTCTGCAACAAATTAAATTATTCAGAATCATGAACCATTGAACCCTATTTTCAAAGCTGTAACACCAAAGTCTTTTACAGTAGCAATTGTCATGTTGCACTACATTTTGTTTCAAGTTTAATCTCAGATGTGCAGTAAAACTACCTCCTACTCTCTAAGGACATGGAAGAACCTAGGGAATTTTTTTCCAAAACTTTTTGAGCTGCCAAAGGTTTGTCTGAGTCCTGTCCCTCTAATACAGCCTATGAATACAGCAACTTTACCTATAATACATAGCAATGCTGGTAGCATAGGTTTGCTACCTGATAAACAGGAGTTTTATCTGTGTCAGGTGAAAGTGTCTGCTCTCTCAGAAGAGATAAAGATGGTTGCTATTTATCAGTGATTACACACTATACTTGCCCCACTGTGTTCCCTGCACTCAGCCATTTTCTTTATATGTGCACATGGATGAGAGAATAACACCTTTTTTTTAAAATATAGTTTGTTCTGCACTGTCCATAGCTTTTAGCTTTTATTTTGGTTCTCTAGGTGCACTGTATTTCAGGCCCATCAGCTAGATAGGATTGTGTTTTGACAAGAGTCACATGCTGAAACAACTTCAAGAAACACTCTGAGAAAGGCTAAGGCACCTGAGGTTGTGTTCCCTGCCTTGGCTCTGCAAGGATTCACATACTAATTGAGCAAGTGGACACGAAAGCAGAGCCCTTACAGTAACAGATTTGTGCCTTCGTCTTTTCCATACGCTTTTGGAAAGTGGACAGTACATAGCATGATTTGTGACTTGGGAGGTCTTAATAGCCTATGCAGCTTCAGGCACTTGCTATTATGAAGATTTAGTACTTCTAAAGAGGTCTTCAATACTGCTGTCTTCAAGCCTACCTGCAGCAGCATGTTTTCCCTTCTTCTGCTCATACACTGACATCAACACTGAAGGAGTGGGAGATCCATTAGGGCATGGGGGTTTAATTTTTTGTCTGTGAACTACCATTCACTTCTTCCAGCATGTTGTCATTCTGCAGATTTGACAGGAATATCAGGAAGAGATTAACATGCAGGAACAGAGCTGAAGCCATTTACAACTACAGCTTCCTCAGATCACATCATATGATGTTCCCTCCAGCACTGCTGACATTTTTTAAGCTCCCTGGGATGTAAGAAGAGTATGATTGTGTTCAAATAAAACAGGTCACCAGAGACCACACAGAATCATCTAAGGTATCCACTACTCCGTGTTCTGGCAAGTCATCAAACAGATATGGATATGCACTTGTTCTGCCCAAAGGTTATTTCCTTGGTCTTCAATCTTGAGTCAAGGCAGCTCTGTTGTCTAAAGAAGAGATCAATAAAAAAAGGGGGGCGGGGATGCCAAGAAAATAGGCAGGAGCTCAGAAGGAGCAAGGAAGGGCAGGAACCAAAGCAGGCACAGGACTCAGGACAGGAGTCAGAGTAGAAAGGTGGAATAAACATTAATACTGGAGCAGAAGCAGGAACTAAGTCAGGTGTAAGGACTTACATGGGCAGCCAGATCAGGAGCAGGGAAGACTTGCTCAAGATAAAAGCTCAAGAGTCAGATATAAATGGGGGGAGAAACCCCAAATCAAACCAAAATGAAACCACCATCATAAGCCACAGATAAATTTTTAATTGAAGTGTGCTGCAGCCCATTAAATACCCTCAGGAATTTCCACCAATTTGCCTATCAATATCTGTCCAGTGTGAAGGCCTTAGTAATCATCCTGCTGAGAGTTTAATTGCAGTTCATGGCCCATTGGATCTAACATCACAAAAATCTCGGTTTTTTACACTACTGAAGAAAAAAAAAAGGAGAGGAGAGGAGAG
>VWZT01008898.1:55663-82317 GCA_013397055.1 Pachycephala philippinensis
AGAAAAAAGAAAAAAGAAAAGAAGAAAAGAAGAAAAGAGGAAAAGCATGTTTCTGCAAGCACAACATAGCAAGACTTAAATTGATCTCAAATAGGTTGGAGGAGGTTCTGTGTCTAGCTATCACACGGAGTGTGATATTTTTTAGTATTTTTTATTTTTTAGTAAATTTGGGCTTGTTCTGCTGGTTTCATCATAGTGTTATCTTTAGAAGCCCTGTAATTTTCAGGAGCAAAAGGAAATTTTCTATGTTGTATAATAACATAATTTCCAGCTTTTAATGGCAGAGTGATTAATTCAGCCAGAGGAGGTGCTACAAGATACCACTCTTATTTCAATGTGTGGATCAACAAGTAACAAGCAAAGTCCAAGGTTACTGCTAGTTCCAGCTTGAATAGGCACTGAAGCTCAAACTAATGCTGAAACTGCTCTAAGCCTGACAGTGTATGGCCCTATCTCAGCAGTGCAGAACCACCTCACTTACATGAGTTTGAACTCCATTCTGAGAGCTGGTTGAAGTGAGAGAGTGGAACATGTCAGACTAGACCAAGAGTTATGAGGTCTTTCCAGAGTATATTGGCTTTTTCCATGCCTGAAGTTAGTTGCATAGTCATACCCATACTGAAATTTCAGTCAGAGGAAATCCTTTTGCAGTCATCTAGGCTAAGCACTTCTCATCAGGTCTGCCTTTTTGTCAATGAGACCAATAGGATAGAAGTGAGAGCTCTCACTCTGAACAGTGACTTGGAAAGAGAACTTGTATGATGATCAGTAAGGACTGATTCAGCTCCTAAATCTATGACGAACTTAAGCCAACAGCTAGAAGTTTGTACTAGAATAGGTTTCAGCAGTTTTGATGCTTGCATTTGCACAAGTAAATTTTTGGATTTTCACTTCCACGAGTGTTTATGAAACGGGAATTTTATTTTCACCATGCCACAAACTAGGAATTACACTTCCAAAGCAGATGCGTCACTTTAAAAGAAAGTATACCCATGCAAAACCAAAGTTTTCATGCTAGAAAGACATGTTCCCTGACGCAAGTTTGAGACTTGCTCTTGTTGTCCCTATTTTAAAATCCCCATGATGATCAATAAACATAATTACTATGGATTTGTTTTTGACAATAATCAGAACAATTTATAGCCAATCTAGAAAATTTTTCCTGTATTTCCAGTTTTAATAATTTCGACTGAGAAATGAATCAGCAGTAAGTTGGAATATGAAAATGTATGCTGATTTTATCATTTGCTTTCCTTGTTTTTTGCTGTTTCCCTCTCCTTCCTAAACTCAATTGATTTACGCCAGAGATTAATTTCGGCCACCTCATATTTCAGAAATCACTTTGATGAATGAAGACGATATTAAATGTGTTTAATTCCTTTTATATTTCCAAACGCCTTTGTGGAACTCTTTTTTTCAAGGTGTAAAAATTTATCCCTAAAGCAAAATACCCTTAATGTTGACAGCTTTAAACTTGGGCTTTTTCCCTTTCTTATTTACATCTCCTGAATGTACGGTAAAAAAAAAATCCCAAACTCAAAAACACACTAAATTTTGTTCTTGTGATATTTAATATTGGTGGGGTGGTATCACTTTAAACACCATTAAGTAATAGATCAGAGAGAATAAAAACATTTTCCAGCCCCCTCAAGCTTTTAACCTTTAGGGCTTCCTTGAGGGGAAAATGATTCAAATGCCAAGCTCACAATTATGCATTCTCTACACAAAAAAAGATGCCCAGACATTTACACACAGAAACTATGCAATACAGTAAAGTTACATTAAGGTCCTTAGCTTTCCTGTTCACTAATTTCCCTTCTCATAACTCCCCCAGACACTCAGAGCCTTTTGAGGCTCAGCAATCACACCATCTTCTCCAAAGGCACATTCATCAGCACACTAAGCTTCCAAGCCATCAGTAATGTGGCTGCCCTACAGATTCAGTGTGGTAAGTAAGGAGAAGACTGATAAGTAATCAAGAAGTACAGAACAACACAGGATTAGTGGTCAGCTTTCCACCCAGGGAGAGGTTAAGAAAAACTCTGCCTTATGAGGGACAGAGGATTTATTTTTTCCATTTTTAACAGAGAAGGTGATAGGAAGCTGTAGTCAAAATAAAAATGGTCAGCTGCATTGGAAGCTTCAAGAGGGAAGGAGAGGGGTGAGAGTGTCAGCAGGAGCCAGTTGAAAAAAATGTTGCTGTTTCTCTATTAAATGCAGAGGAAAAGCTTTTATTTGAGCCCCCTCTGGAGGGCTGAGGCTCCCCTTTGGATTTGGCTACAAAAGTAAGAGATCTTTATCCTGTTTTACCCTAACCCACACACCAGCTATATGACGGTGTATAGCCTTTGGCATGTGAAAATGCACGTGGAAAAAACAAATAGAATAAAACAACATGGACCTAGACAGAATTCTTTTCCATTGCATTAAAAAACTATGTTGAAGCTCTGCACTGGAAACCTTCCATTACAAGATACAAAAGTAGTTGGGATACAGTTGGGTTTGCTGTTAAGTACCATTTCCAATTAACAGAGTAAATGAAAAATTTCTTCTTGTACTGCTTGTGCCAGTGAGAACTCTGTCCTTAACTACTGGCTACCTTTCCTCTACAGCAGTTACTGGTTTGCAATTAATAATCTTCAAGACAATATGTATCTTTATTACCCTGAGTAACTATCAAGGACTATATTGTCAGGCACAAACAATACAAAAATATTCAAACCACACTTCTGCGTCTTCTTGTCTTCAAAAGCAGCAGGTGAAAAATGCCTAACCTGACTCACATTTGTTCATATTTTTCTTCCTTAATTAATTGCCAACACTAAACCCTCACATTCTCTGATACTAAAACGTAATCAGATTTTAAAATACTATACACATGATAAAAAAGAGTCATATTTTAGGATTAGTTTATTACCAAGATTGAAAAACTTGACATATTAATCTTTACCCCAGAAAAGTCATTCACCCACACACAAATGAACGCGTTGATTAATTGTGAAACAAGTATAATTTCCCTGCATGAAGGTGATGCCATAAAAGAGGTTTCATCTGCATCTGAATTATTAGTGCATCACTTAGCACCTCTCTAGTGTCTGGACCATATGGCTTCAATTGACAGCTGATGAAACCAATAATTTTCCTCTTGCATTAGTCATTGGTTATATTGTTGCTTAGGTTCTTGATGGCAGAAGGAGAAACTACCTCACTATAATGGCCTTGATAATGCACACTAAAATTGAACCAAAGCCAAAACCTCCTCTTTGCTATTATTATAGCTGGCCTGGAGGTAGGAAACTATGCATCAACATGGCTACTAAAACCTGAACTGCAGTCCAAAGTTATTATTCACTTCTTATGAAAAATGGGATCATATTTAGTCATGGAAACGTCTGGGGAAATCTTATGTCAGATGGACTTACACAGGGAATTCTCACTCTCTTATAACGGAAGAGATCTGTGCTAATCAACAAAAGCATACAATGAACAAATAGCATACAATGAACACATTGAATTACTAACTGTCATCGTGAACAACAAAGCTCAGACACAGTGGAAACTAGGAAAATATAATATCTGGATAATACTCTCTGGCTTGGGAAATTCCATCCACCCAACACTCACATTTTAAAAACAGAAAACTGAGGTACCAAGATCATGGTAGTATTACCCCAAACAATATAGAATGTCCACAAATTAACTTTTCAAAAAGGAAGGCATTAACTCTATGAACTGTAAAACCACCGTGCAGGGCCCTCTATCAAAATAATCCTTCTTGTCAGTGTAAGAACCCATTCATGTATTTATTTAATGGATATACTCTGAAAGTTCCAAAATAGGTAGCAGAAACTGTCTAAGAAATTCTAATTCTATTCCTACATTAGCCATCAATATCAAAGATGTGGTATATATTGTAATCAAGTTCCAGTTCCAGTTTACTAATCTAGAACCACTTTATTTTAACAAAATCAAAACAATGAAACATTGTATATTTACATATTTGTAAACATGAAGTATTTTTAAATAGCTGTTTCTCTTTTCTTTGTCAAAACAAAACACTCAATTCAAGTCAGTTCAACTTAAAGCTGCTTTTTAAAATATATGAGCCTTACAGAAGCCTGAATTCACCATTTTTCGCTTTTCTCACGGAAATAAAAACATAAATTTTCTAAAAAAATTGCTCTGCTCAAAGGTGGTCAGGAAAGCACTCTAAGAAGGAAATAACAACATTGTACAGCCAGATTGTATTTGGCCCTGAAGTCCTTTATTGCTTTCAAACAATATACCAACAACTTATGTCTGTTAGTAAAGAAAAGCTCCTAAGAGCCCTTAAGATAGGGATTCACCATGTGATCCACTGGTAAATTGCAGGCTTTTTGATGTTGATTACTGTATGAACAAGACCAAACCCTCAGGCAGCTAACAAAATAGCTTCGTCTCCATAGATGTTTCAAATGTGCATCTCTGGCCAAGATTTTTCACAAGTTATCCTTACTAGCAGTAATCTACTGTCATTGATTTTATGATACTGACCTCTTCACTCGGAGTGGTGTGAGACCACCTGCTGCTTTCACATACTTCACAATTCAGAATAGCTGAGCATCCTTTGGAAGTACATTTTAGGAAAAAACACCTGTCAAGATGCACATTTCTTTCCATGCCATGAGTACTTAAATGTTCAGGAGTAGATCAACTTCCAGAGTAATAAGCTCCTTGTTTTCTGCCCGTCATGTATTGTGTCATATCCCTTAACCATATCTGGTTATCCCTTTTGATAAACAGATTTTAATAAGTTATAGCTGAACCTTTCCACACATGAGTATAAGCAAAATCTGCTGCGCTATCTTCCTTGCATATTTTGACAAGATCATCATCTTGATTTCTGTTACTCTTCCTCTGCTTCCACCTTCCTTTCTTTTGCATAGTTTTCTGAATGTCTGAGGTAGGAGAAGCACATCAGGTTCTGCAGGCAAGAAGCATTTCTGTCTTTTGTCAGATGACATTTTGTAACAGTCTATCACTGGACATTTCCCCAGAGGCCTAAAGACCCTGCAACAAGTGAAAACTAACCTGCTCTGTCCATTATAACATGCTTAATGCACTTATCTACACCAGTCTGGTATGACGTGACATCTACTGAGCACTTCAGGTTTGCTTTTCAAATGGAGCACGTTCTTCCTTTCTACCTCAACAGTATTACGGGAAATCGGTTTGTTTTGCGTACTCTTTTAAGAAAGCAAAATTTTAACTCATTTTCACTAACTTTAAGCTTTGTCATGCATTAGAAGGTGTGTTCTCTCTTTCAAACACATTGTCTGCTTTGTTGACAAAAATGTAGCAGTGTAACAGTATAAATAATACCTAAAGCTTAGCGCTGCCTACAGATCCCAGATAATCCACTACTTCGGTGTTCTCACACCCATAATTATTGTCTGATGTTCTCTTCAGTAAGTTCTGACTGCTTTTCACTTCTCTTGGCTAACAGACAGGAGTTGGAAGCTTAGATTATTGTCCTCAACTAGATTCTTATATAAATTCTGAGGTATCTGTTCTTTGTGCGTATATGTTTGGGCATCTATTGTGTAGATGTGCAGTCAAGGACCCTTGATCAAAAATCATCTGAATTTTGGAAACTTGAAGGCCTCAAACTTGAAGTTAAGGTAAATGCATTCCTGTGTAATCCAATCCTTTGTACCCATTTCCAGATCACTAATCTCTACAGTGTTTTTCTAACTAGTCCTGTCTATGAAGTAGCTCATTCCTAGGCAGCGTTGGCATTTCTTGCTACATTTGTATGTTAGAAAATATACCTGTTAACATAAGCATATGCCATGGAAAGATGGAAAATGGCCTCTGCTGGAATAGTCTGGCTGCATATTTCTTTCTGAGAAAGAAAAAGCCACAAAACATAGAACTGACCAAGTTTGGTTGTATGTTTAGCGCTGAGTCTGGGTGATCAGACGAAGGAAGGTTATACATAATATGTCAGTATTCTCTTCTCCCACTGATTAATTAAATTAAACTAGTTTGTAACCTCACATTGTGTAGATATCTGTATAAAAAATTTATTTGTTTTTATTGATTGTGCTATAGGGAACATTTTATAGAATAAATTCTTTATTTTATAACTGTGACAAAATTAAGCAACTTTTGAAATTATGAATTTGGGCACTTTGTGTCTTTTATATTTTTCTAGAGATATTTGAAAAATAAGTGGCAGGCCAGGAACAATTATTTTTAATTTTTTTTTAATTTAAAAGATCGTGCAAAACTTAGGAAAATGTTTCCGGTTTTATGGACAGCAAAATAGTCCTTATTCTATGTCCAGCTTACTAAGGAAGCAAAAGGGCAGGAGAAAACACTATTCCTACACTAACCACTATTCCCCTATCACTAACATTTCTGAACAGGAGAGATGAGAAGGAATGTTTTTTCCTTTATTGGGGGTGCCAGAAGTTTCCGTATTTTTTCTTAACTTTCGTGTTTACTATCTCATTAGTGACTGACACTTTGCAAAGCGGATGAGTGAATACAAGCACTTAGACCCAATAAACAAACACTCTCCAAACACAAGTCTTGAAAAATTCTTGCTGTGCCAGGACTGGATCTAAAGCATCCTTTGGCTGCCGAAGGAACCGCCAGACTGGACCCAGCCATAGAGGAGGCTGCTGGGAGACACTGCCCCCTCCACAAGACCTATGCAGCCCTGAGTCAGAAAGACAAAACCCTCTTAAAACTCTCTCACTCTTTAAAACCCAAAGCCCAATTCAGCCTTACTTTAAAATGATGCTGAAACAAAAGCAGAAGCTACACTTATTGTATTATATCACTTATTTGAGAAGCTGGCCAGATTCCTAAATACCAAAAAGCATGTTGTGCCTCCAGGCTATGAATTTTTCTGGTTTAACAGAAGGATGTGCAATCCCTTCTCTTTTCCAGGAAGAATATGTTCAGTGTTGCAATCCTTTCAGATTATTTTTGTGTTTTATATTGAATAGCAATGGAATAGCTACAGAAGGAGATCAGGACGTTTTCCTTCCCAAAAAAGGACCACTGAATTTGAATCACCTACTTTTACAACTGGATAAAGTTGGAGATCCAAGAATTTTTTCCCTCACAGGGAAAGATTACTTTGCAAAGAGAGAAGAAAAAATCTATTCAAATTCTACAGCAGTTTACATTAAAGACAAGATAAAGGAAAGTTATCAGTCATCAATGTCCATAATTCTTCTTACGATATTTTTCATAATGCAAAAGTTAAAATGTGTATTTTAAAGTGGCTCTTTCTGTTTTTAAAACTAATTTAAAGGAATAAAATTTTTAGGAGGGTTAAATAATTGGAAAATTTCAAGTTTAATTTCAGATTATATGAAATACTTAATTGATCCAAGTAAGTGTATTAATTTCATTGTCAAATTCTGATTTGGTTTGACCTTGACTGATTTTCTAAATTTTTAAATTCAGTGACAAAACATTTAAAAAAAATAGAAGAAAAAGTTAAAAAAGAAAATCTACACACATTGCTCTCTTAGCTCTAGAGGAAAATTATATATTTTTATTTACTGAATGCAGTAGGAGATAAAACTTATTAGTTCTCAGACTCCAAACTCACAGCCTCAATTTATTTTCATCCCTCTCAGTGCAATCCTGAAAAGAATTAATCCCTTGGTGATTAATGGAAACAAGGAATTATAAATCTGACAACAATTTTTTTTTAAGACTGAGGCCTCTATGTAAATGATTAGTAAGTCTTAAGAGAACATGTGATATTAAAATATATATTTATCATTTTGTGTCAAAAGGAATTTTAAAAATAGAAGTCATTATAGTTCCTTGATTCTGCCTAATGATACTCTATTTTCTAAGGAAAAGATCAGCATTAAAGCAGGACGAGAGCTCTTCTAAGGTCTCTGAGGCTAGTGCTATGTTACCTTTAAGATATTAAATGGATGAGGGTTTTTTTTTGACAGATGAGTACAACTCATATTCAAATATCTGCTTGAACTTGATTCCTAATCTTAACTAAATTTAAAAACTCATTTTACTGACTACAAAGTACATGATGGCAGGATTATTTTCTTTTACTTTTTGTACAATTGTCTCCTTTTGGCCTTTCTCTTCTAGTTACCCCCACTCCTTAAAATCACCCATACACTGCTATAGCATACAACAGCTTCACATGTCCCTCCCATGAAATGAAATTTCAAGGTAATCTCTTCCATCATAAATAATCTGAAATCGGCTAGTAGCAATTCATCTTCTTTGAAGTTTTACATAGTGGCTAATTTATTCTTTTTTTCACAAGCAAGGACATCTGTTTCTGTGCCGAGAAAGTAGATTCTCATCCTGTAAAAAAGGTCCATTTTGTTGTTTTGTTAGTTTTTCCTTTGGAAGATGGCAGAGATCCAATGATCGTAATGTTCTTTTGTTTTTAGTATGCTAAATGCCACAGAGAGCACTGCAAGAAAAGTGATTTCTCAGCACTTCCTTGAGATTTCTCCTTTCTTCTTAGACTATCCTAAGTACCTCCTCTTCACTTTTCCAGGCTGCCTTTTGTTATACCAAAATATTCTTAAGGTAACCTGAATACTTCCCTGTGTTCTAAAAGAACACATTTCTGATGCTCCCATTACACGGTTCTTATCACCAGAAACTATGCTCATCTAACCCACTTTGGAGTAGCAAACTCGGTGACACCATGCAGACTCTGATAAATCTGATGATCAATTTGGCTTTCTTCTGGGGCTGACATCTTGTATCACATCACCCTTCATCTGTGTACATCTGTGGTGAGTAATGACTCCAACACATGGGAACAGACTGCTACCTTCTGTCATATGGCAGAAGGCAAAATAATGATGATACTACATAAGGTTAATTTCAGCTGTGCTCAATACAGAATTTCTGCTTTATGTGTCTAGAGTAGTGCATTTAGAACCATGTATGTGAATGTGCGAGCGCCATTCACATTCATTTTTCACTAACTGTGAAACTTGAAGGTGCTATACAGAAATGCTGAGGAAAATGACCGTTTCCATCCATCTGAGAATCAACCCCAGATTCAACTAAAGAGGGATGAACTGTAAATCTTGATTTAAGGCTTGCTACAATACCCACAGGAGAAAAATTTAAGAATTTTCACTGAATATCCCAGATCCATAGCCTAATACAAACTGATCTGCTGCTTCAAAGAGCCATCAGGTTCACTCTTCAAGACTTAAGGTTCCCCTAATTTCTCTGTTCTTGTTGTTACATGCTGAAATGAATTCAAAAGTAAATTAACAAAGTGCAGCAGTGACGTTTTGAAGCGATGCCAAATATGAAGTAGCATAAATTTAACAGTTTTCATTAACACAAGAATATTCACTAAACATTTTTCTATATTAGGAGAAATATTCTGTGCTATAAAATTAAATCCATCCTGGCAGTGACCCACAAATAACCTGTTTCTATAGTCCCTTTGCTGTTCAGCTAGGCCTCCTGGTGGTGCAGAGCTGTCGTTCATTAATTTTACTGATTGCATAATGAGAAGAAGTCATGCAGCTTTGAATATTAAAAGCTGTAGGTCGATTAATCACCATTTTGAAAATAAAGAGAGACAAAAATATACGGCAATGTGAAAACCAACAGGAAATTTTTATCTATTATAAAGGAAAGGGAAATTCACCTACTGATTCACAGAATATCATGTACTCGGCTCAGTAAGTGGGCTGAGAAAGGGCAATAATTTTTATTGTTCTTGAAAGACCATTTACAAACTGAGATATTTATCAATGTTGGAGCCAATGTCTACAGTTACAACGAAGCACATTTTGAAAGATTGTCTGGTTACAAAAGATGCTTAAATCCTTGGAAGCACTCTCCTAATAGAGTACAATATTCAGACCCTCCACTAGGCCTAGCCAATCATGTCACTGATTTGCTAATACTATTATGTTTTCTGGACCATGTCCCAGGGAGAAACACAGTGATGTCCTCATTGTTCCAAAGCAGACAGCTGCACGTTATAACATGGCACAGGTAATACTATTTATCTCAAACACCCACCACTACTCAGCTGTTCAAATTTCTCATCACCTTCTCAACACACTATCAGTAAATACCACTCAAAACAGTAAATACCACTTTCCTTAGCATCTGAAAACTTTCACTTTTGGTTTTTACGACACCTGGAAGACACATGGATTAGATGAGTCTTCAAAGTGTTTCCACCAATGTTTCTCCACCCTGCACCTCATCCTTCCTCAGGAATATAAGGTCCTTACAGCAACACAGGCTGGAGAAAAGCTGTGCTGAAGAGGCCCTGGGAGCCTCAGGCAGGCAGCTCAGCACTCCTGAGTGTGAGTCAGCAGCATCCCCCGGCAGCAAAAATGCCCAGCAAAAATGCCCAGCAAAAATGCCATCAACAGCACCCTGGGCTTCACAGGCACAATACTGAGTAAAGTGATTATTCCCCTGCTCGTTACATGACACATAGATTAGAACACACACAGGTGGTCAAGTGCAGGGACTTCCCAACACAGGGAAGGTGTTGAAAAACTGGAAAAAGATCAGAAAATGGACCCCAGGTTAACTGAAACTCCAGCACTTGCACTAAGAGGAGAGGCTGAGGGATCAGGGTTGGTTCAGTCTGAGGAAGCAGTAGCTCCAGCTGGGAAGCCATTGAGACAGAGTGATCCAGGGCAGGGCATGAAAGGTATTAAATTAAAGAAGAAAGGCTCAGAATGGAAAGCAAGAGACTATTTTCACCATGCGAACAGCCAAGCTTGGTAATAACTTGCTCAGGTGTTTTTTTGTAGGCTCTGTCCTTTGAAGTTTTCCAGAATTATGCCCTGAATACACAAGAAAAATCAGCTAATGTGATGCCATGATCACAGCCAAGCTCCCATAAACAAAGCATATCACTTAAATAACCACTTAGTGAACGGGTAGAAGTGCAGCAGTGACTTTGGCAGATTAAATACTCCAGCTAGTTGTAATAAAAATTTGTTTCAAACTCAATATACACTATTGTTCAGAACTGCAGTTAGAGTAATAACCAATTCCCAAACTTGCATACTCTAGCTGGTAAACAACCTCTTTATTTCATCTGGTTTTATTTAAGTAAGGGAATTACCTTGCTTAAATGCATTTGTCTCCCTTAAATATCTTTTGCAGAGGTGTATTCAAACATAACATACAAAAAAGAAGAACCAGGTGGGTAAATGCATGCTGCTTTACAACTCTGCCTTCGTGGTTGTCCCCCTAATAGCTGTTTTCCAAGCACTGGTATTGCAATCCACCAGCAACTCTGACCTGGCCTTTTCCTAATGAGTTAGAAAAAGGGATACTAACATTATAAAACACACTTTAATGGTATTTATGTGAGGCATATGCAACTGAACAAATTACTTTAGTTCAGAATGTTTACAGCCTTCTTATATCTTACTTGCAAGTGCATTTTAATCTCTGCAACATATGGCTGTGTATATGTTCATGTGACTTGGAATCCATTTTAGTTAGATTCTCATAAGTTTGAAAACAATTATAAGAAAGATACTGTAGATACACAGAGGGAAAACAATAACATGTTTTAGTATTTGGAAAAATAGGCACATGAAGAATAATTGATAAGAGTTACAGATATGGTTCTTTGTAAATAACTTTGAATATTCAAGACTAAAACCTCAACAGAAATAAAAATGCTCTTCCAAGAACACCAGGATTATCACAGAACGGGCCAAAAAGGAATTTTTCCCAGAAAAGAGACATATTCATCATCCTAACTGTAATATAGCAATTTATAAAAGTGTGTCTAATTCCTCCATTATAATTTAAGCGCTCTTAAAAAGACTAACTTCAAGCACAGTTTGTGCTAGAAAAGGCATAAGCAAAGAGACAAGACTTTCTGAAAATTGCAAAAAATTATCTGCACAACTGTTGATACAAATATTCTCTCATGAAGAATTTTTTTTTTCAATGCAATAACCTTTAGCCCGTCAAGTCTTAGATTTCCTATCTTCTACCATTTTTTTTCATTTCTTTCTGCTGTTCCTGGTTAGGAACATGGCTGACAACCTCCTGTCCCACCCGTCTTTCATGTGTTTTCTATCCACTGAGTTGTAACATACAGTGACCCATTTTTAAATAGCTGTAGACAGAACAAATTCTGCACATTTCATGTCATGTGTTCATGAAAATTTTGTGATTTCTATTTGTATAGGTATCCCAGCTTTAGTCAGCTTCCAAGGTTATTTTTCCTGATTTTGGCATATTCATACCTAACAGTATTTGAGTAGGGAAACTCTGTACATGTCAATGACTTTCCTTGAACTGCCCAGACTTTTGTACTTTTACCCCACATGAATCATGGAAGAAACCCAAGAAGAGTAGAAGTCTAATAGGAAGAAAGTCCCACAAAAAATTTACAGAAATTTTGAGGAGGTGCTGTTCCATTACTACCAGCATTAAATGCGTCAGAAATATTTCTCTGCTGAAACAATTCAGGAGGGTGCCACAACACCTTCAGAAAGCTCTTTGATTTGTACACACCTCTGTGTTGCAGGCACGTAAAATCAAATGTCTTCAGCATGGAGGCAGATAAATAATCTACTTCATCTGCTGCAATTAGAGCTCTTTATTCATGCAGTGTAATTATATAGTCAACATCACACTGTGCAGAAGGCAATCACATGCCACTGTAAACAGAAACTATAAAGAATTTTATCTGACATTTTTGTGTTTACTCATTTTGCCTGCTTCTTTCTCCTTTACTCTTATGGGAAATTTTGTCTAATTTAAATAGGATTTAAATATCATTGGCTGTGAGTTTAAAGCAACATATGTTTATATTTTCATCCAACTAATTTATTTTTTCTCTGCTTAACCACCCTGCCAAAGTTGTTCTTTTTCAAACAATAAATTAATTCAGACAATGATTGTTTATAGTGAGATCTTCTGCTAATTCTGAAATATTCCAAAAGACTGCAAATTGAGACTAAAAAATATATCAATAACAAAGCTTCAATTGTTTCTATACTACTTATATATTATCAAACAGAAGCAAGGCTAAAAAAAAATAAAGTAGTTTGAATATGAATAAGGGAAAATGCTTTGAGATGCAGAGAAGGTCGCATCAACCTTACTGGATTTTGAGATCTCTCTCCCTCAAAGAATATAATGAGGTAATCTCCTGGTCAGCTTTAAACTTTCTGAAAACTTTTCTATATTTAGGGAAAAGAGTAAAGACAAATATATCAATTTCTTTATACATGTTTAAAATGTAAATTTGGACATGGATGAACAGATGTTATATTTTTCTAGTTCAACTAAAGATTAGAGTTTCCATAACTAGAAAAGGTGCTTAGTCTTGGTATTTGCAAGAAAACCATACTTAGGCTAAACAGGTTAGCACAGTTAAATTGAGTTGAGTCAGTGTAAAGCATCCTAAAGTCACTTTCCTACAATCTATTTCTTTTGAGCTAGAAAGCCAGAGAGGACCACTATGACATACCTTCAACTCACATTTGTTTGCAAGTTTCTTTTAGGAAAAAAAATCCAGGTTTTTTTTCTATCAAGAGACAATTTCAAATACTGACTCTGAAGCACTGCTACTGTTGTACCAGCTAGAAATATCTAGAATGTTGCTAATTGCTAAATCCAAGCAATATATTATTTAGTTTGGTTGCTGAAAACTTTCAAAAGCCTTAAGTGAATTCATTGGGAGTGTTAGTCCATCCATTCCAAGTAGTTTTTTATAAATATTCCAGGATGCCAGGTAATGGGGAGAGGTTGCTGTAGCAGTGACTGCATCTCTTTCTTTTTTTCACTTCTGCAACTTTCTGTTGATTGATTGAATCATGTAAATGACAAACGTGTGTATAGACACATGGCAATTTCATTGTCCAAACAATTTTCTTTAGCAGAAAGTAATTTGTTTTAGTAATAACTACAGTAGTAGTGGAACTAGGCATAACATCTCAAGGGATTAAGTCCTTTTCTCCTCTACTAGAGATGTTAAATGTTAACTGTTTACACGAAATGCCTGAAAATGTACTTCCATTTCTCAGAGACAGCTGTCAACCCTAAAAAGAAGCAAAGGGAAAACCGAACACACTTCAAACAGGAAAGAAGGCGATTAAAATAAGTTTTAAAGATTTGAGCCACCCCTTTGCAAAATATGAGCTTGCATTCAAAATACAAATTTCAATGCTGACAGGCAACACTTATTACTGGGGAAATTTTGATCACCTTTTTTTCCTGACTTTTAAGTATTTAGGGTGTCCTACAGTGATTCCTTCAAGTTTAGCTTATTCATGCAGATTCACAGAAATAATGTAAAATGATACATAAATTCATTTCTCTGTATCAAGCATCTTGTACATATGCTAAGGGTGAAAATTTTCATTTCTAGGAGGAAATCTCTTTTTCTGCTGCTCTTTCTGTGGCTGATAACAATGTCTGTGCATTTCTCCAAATACCACTTTATTGTTTTTACTTCCTTCCACTAAGCAATTTTTCTTTCCATTTGCCCATCAGTGAAAGAACAGTATTGAGAAAAAGAAACCGCCACACTATTCTAATTAAAACCCTCCAACAACATGAACTAATTCTTTGTTACTCACATGAAGAGCAAGTGAAAAATGAAAAGTGGAAAGATCATTATGAGGTGAAGTTACTGAGATTAAGATGTGACATATAGACCCAGTTCTGCCACATATCTCCTGAACTTCTGTTAAGTGGTCAAGTTACTTGAGTTCTCCATGCTCCAGCTGGTTTCACAATGAGGAATAATATTCTTTTTCATCACCATTGGTCTGATCTCCTCAAAGTTCTTTCCTCTCTCTAAGATGCTTAGCATCATTGAGCCCAGTCTTTTGACATTAATAATAGTCATCAGAACACTGACAGTCACAGAGAACTCTTAAGAATTTATATTCAAAAACTTAAAAAAATTCTTTATTATAAGTATGATAAGTAAATAGAAGTTCCTAGACCCTAAGACACCAAAGCTTATCTCATTCTCCCTAATATATTTAGAAAAGTTTGTTGCCTGTCTGTCCAGTATTGATCATCAAAGTAAAATAATGTATTTCCTTGTCCTGTAAAGTGAATTTCCAATTAAAATTCAACAGTGCAATCGCATTCAAAACAGATCTAATATAATTTGAAGTACATTAATTTGACTTGGTTACCTTTTTTGTTAATTAAACTGATGAGGCAATTTATTTGCTCATTCCAGACCTGACATTAAATGACATTTCATGTGACATCCGCTATTTTTATGTTAATTGAGTAACTTTTGATTTGTATATACCAGGTTGATTTGTGTAGTACATAAGTGTCAAGGAAAAAAAAAGTAATATCTGCAAATAATAAGTAATCTAAGTGATTTACAAGTAGAGTTACTAGCATTTTGAGCACAGGTGGCTGTTTATTTTTAGATTTCCCAAGGACTGTAGATGAACTGTCACTCCAAACTGCTATTTTTAATAGCATTTTGGAAATTAGAAATACAGAATGCAATGCTGGCTGTTTCTATATTAATGGCACTTCTAAAAGTAGAGTTTCTTTCCTCTAGCAGTTCTCGCAGAACTAGGCCAGTAGAACCAGTCCTTGAGATTAAATGATCGCAGGTAAGTTTTTGTCTTTATGAGTATTTGATTTTTATGAAGGAAAGACAGGCTTTAAGAGTTTACTTCTATGAAGCAAATATTTTAATCCAGTCTTGCTTGGAGCATGTGGAAATTCCTGTAGTTCATTGTATTTCAAACACTGCAAAAATAAAAATACCATGATAGATGTACCAGATATTTCCTTCAGCATAAAATTTGGTATATCCATTATGCTTGGGTAAGATTTTAATGGCATCATTACCGGCAAAATAAGACTAATCAGTGGGTCTTTACTCTGTATTAGCAACTGAGGAGCAATTCCTCATTCTGGTTCAAATTTGCAAAAAAAACCCCAAAACAAACACCAGAAATAAACTCCCCAATCTCCCAGCTTTCATGAGTGTGCTTTGTATTTGTTTCTCAGCTGGGAATTCTGATATGATCTCTGTTATATGGCCTCTATTTCAACAGTAAGTGAACAGGCTTCTCTTATCTGAACCACCCTGGGAATTGCCTCCTGTTAACTTCTTTCAGGATTTTTTGGTCATGGGAAAAATCTTCCTGTGTCCAGATTTTCTTCCATGTAAAATCAGCTAAAACCTTGTAGTCATTAATAGGAACATACTGAAATCTCAGCCCAAATTCCCACTCTTCATAAAGGGTGTCATAAAATTAATCTGGTAACAAACTCTAGCAAAAAACACCAAAAAAAGATCAAAACTAAATTAGTATTTTAACATAACAGTTTCTAAAATTGTAAATTAAGTTTAAAAACCTTACATACCATGAGAAAAAGATACATATATTTCCACTAAATAATAGAGTCCTGATATCCCTGGGAAGCTGAAGTAAGTAAACTAGTACATATTTAATATATTCTTTACTCTATATCAATGCCATAGTTCACTGGAGCTTTCAAATTTGATGTACACAGATTTTGAAGAGAGTGCCTTGAAGTGATTTAAGCATATTGTCTTTTCACTTTATTCCGTAAATGACCACACTGACAAAAGAGTCAGGATAGTTGGCCTTTATTCAAATTAGGAATTAAACATTTAGAATTTAAAGACTTCTCTCTAAAGTATGCTGGATTCCAAACTAGTTTGCTGCAACCATTTCAGTATTCCTAAATGCTTAAAAAGGTATACTTCAGTATCACTGAAATTCATTAAATTTTTGCAAAGAGACCACAAAGAACAAGGTTCTGTGATTTCTGCCCAGCCAAAGTTTTAACAGACATCTGGAAACAAAACCCACACACACATTTACTGTGCCCTTATTTCATTCCTGATATCCTTTACTATGCACTCCGGATATGGCTGTCGTCTTGTCACAATGGAAGATCATATCGTAAAATTTGGATTACAGAGAAAAACGGTGATTGCAAACAGGTCAGTCTTTGACTCTATAAAAGCCTGCAGCACCTTTGCTTCAAAGGAAAATCTAAACCTTAATTAGGCCAAGGAACAGACAGCAGCTACAGTAATACTTGGACCTAAAAACCCAAGACAAGGAGTAAGTGAATTGAGAAAAAACTTAAGATTGGCCTAGGGTATCTACCTCATTGATTTTAGTTTGTGTAAGGTTTCTAAGGACTTTGAATATAAGGGACAAAAATTGAAAAAGACAGCGGTTACCCATAGTTGATATATCAAATTTCTGAACCTGCTAAACAACAGTCCAGTACTCCAAATTTTAATAAGCGTTTGGCAGAAAAAAAGATAACAGTGCTGAAGCAATTTGCAGAAGGATATACTTACATGAGCAATTTCTCTCTTATTTTGGGGAATGCTACAATCAGCAAAGGCATGCAAGGAATTCCAGCACTGGAGGAGACCTGAGTTGTCTTGGATTGTATGTATGGTGTTGCGAGTATGGGAAACAAAACAAGGCACAAAGATGGCGTAGAAAAGAAGCTTCTGGCTAAACCAAGTTTTTTCTTTATTCTGTCACAGTGTGGGGTATCACTAGCTAGTTAAGAAACTAATTTCATTGCAGCCACTTCTTTTACTTATCAATAGTTTACCACTGTCGATTTTAAGCCTGTCCAGGTAACAATTTTCCTTCCTATGAAAAAAGGTATTAGGAAAGGCTGACATAAATATCAGTACAACATCAACCAATTAATGAAAAATTTAAGAGCAATTCTTTCCCAGAGAAAAAGTAGAGTTCTAGGGTCATGCAATTACAGCACTTACATTTTGTTCTGGTGAAGCTGTTTGATGCATTTTCAAACATGTTTTAAAAAACATGACTTTGGAAGTTGTTTGAGTTTGGGTTTTTTTATCTGACACTCAGGAGCTGGTTTTGACAAACAGAAAAAAATTAAAAAATACAGTAATGGAAGTGAAGGGATAGGCATGGAGCTTGAGGCTGGTTTGTCTTTTCAGTCACTGAAAGGTTATATGATGTGACCTTCATCATATGCATCTTCCCTCCCTTCCTATTCTGCCTGATCAGTCCTCTTTCTCTCTCCAGCTATTATCTAGTCCAATATGTCTGTTCCACCATGCTAATAACTCAACTTTTCCATGACTCATAGTCAGCCATGGGTGGAGAGGACTCTATTTATTCTCAGACATTTCTTCCTATTGCACTTGTGGAGTGAAACATGCAGTGTCAATGCAAACAGAAAATCGCTTTTTCTTGTCTCCATTTTCCATTCATTTCTACATTTGGCTCATAGCTTCTTTCCTCCTGCCCCTTTTGCCCATTTTCTCCTTCACACAAGGTTAATTGATCCTATTTCTAGTTCTAAATTCACCACAATCATCTGCTTCTAATGTTCTTGTTCTTCTACTAAATGTTTTGAATTAAAATCCTGAGACAAAACTAATCTGCTCCATGAAATTTGCTGTATGTCAGTCTTTCTACTTTTCAAGCTGTAATACACTGCTTTCCAATTTTAAACTGGTGTCCAACATGTCAGTATCTTTTTCTGCCACTTTGGTTTTCTATATAGAAGTATGTTCTTCTAGCAAGAAAAGTACAGAAAAACCATGAGGAGTTATTTGATTCGCCATTTCTCTCCTTTTGCTGTTCTTCTTCTCTAACTCCTTTCCTTTAGTTACAGATACACTCAGCTATCACTCCATGTTTCTCTCCTCAGCTTTCTAAGCCGACTCATTCCTGGTTTATTTGCTCCTACTCTTTTCTTTCTCTCTCTTCATACAGAACATATGGGCCTTACTTAAAATCCTTCTTAGAACTCCTGCCTTCTTAGAGTGCTTAACATATTATGGACGACAAGCTTACTGATCAGCCCAAACTTATCATTATTGATTTATGTTACTTATTCATAGATTTTATGTTATTTTTAAATCTTGTCTAGAAGCTGCAAGAGTAAATCAGAAAGCAAGATGTATGTCCTGAGAGCTTCAGGACACACTTCCATGCTTAATAAGTTTAAGCACCCACAGCACACTGTTGTGCCTACTCACCTTGGCAAGACCCTTGGCACTGCTTACATGATACGTATCAGCTCCAAGTGCCTCATTTGAAAACAAAACTTTAGATCCGACATCATATTTTAAGTAACCTTAAAACTAAGCATAAAAATAAGCAAAACCATACATTTTAAGTGCACAAGAACCATTGAAAACCAATAGGATTTATAGAGCTTAAATCACAAAATAGTTTGGAAAACTCTTATCTGAACAGAAACACGATGAACAGCTGCAATTTCCAAGATTAAAATTTCACTTAGCACGTTCTGTGAACACCCAGCTGATGCAATACTCTGCCTCTTAAAATACAATAAGAGCATGTCTCTATCAATAACATCATCCAACTCTAATCGTACAGTGATCAGGGATTTTCTCAACACATATGTGTAGCTTGGAGAGCAGAGTTTTAATTTACCATACTCCTTGTTATTGCACTTCCAATCTTTTCCTAAATAGACTGCCAAACACAAATGAGAGTATCTCATTATTTGGCACCAGGTACAACAGACCACTAGACATTGGACTGAGGAATCCAAATTCAGTGCCTTTGTTCATCAAAACATAATTTAAGGCAGCATTCCCACCAAAACCTCCAAAGTAAAGATTAATAAAACTGTTCAAGTTGATTGAGAATTTAATTTTCCAAAAATTCTTGAGTGACCTCTTCTTTCGTCAGATTTTCACAGAACAATCTTTTCCATGACTTAATTGTATATGTCAACAATATTTTTTCCATTTCCCCTAGTCACAGTCACAAAATTCTCTTGTTTCTGGTTGCAGCTTGCTGTACCTGGGGGTAGAAGAAACAGTTCCACCATGCTTGAAAAGATTGAAGTGGGTAGCAAATACGTAACTATCTGGATTGGCTTCAGTATCGCATCTATAAAATCTATCACCCATCTGGCATTGAGTGCTGTGCCAAACCACTAAGCCCAACACTCTCCTTGTAAATTTGTCATTATCCTTCTAGCTATTCAATCTTAAAACAAGAGGTGGAAATCTTTGTAGAGAAAGATTTGTGTACAGCAGAGCATCTAAATGACTCAAGCTGATGAAAAGTGGAAGATTAACCTTTTATTGATGTGTGTGTAAAATAAGACTCTTCCCTGATCAATTTAATTATTTATATGTACAAAGCAAGTGAATGTATTACAATTCTCTGACCTACTCAAGACTTCTCTTAAAGACAAGATACTCAGCACTCAGACGAGGACTTGAACAAATGAATATAGCTTTGAATATAGCTCTGTTTTGACTGTGTAGTTGGACCAGCTACGCCTAAAGGCCCTTTACAATGTTTTAGTTTTTTCCTTCTTATGATCCTTACTCTATGGTACACTGCTTAAGCTTTGCACAGGCAAAAAAAATGAACACAGACGAACAAAAGAAATTTTTATCAAGAGGGATAAGATTGTTCAAAGGTGTAGTGAAAGAGAATATCTTATAACTGTTTCCTCCATGACTCAAATTCCACCTTTGCACTTCTGCCACCATAATCGAGTAAATGCCCAAGGACAAGATGCAAGGAATTATTATTATAGCTACCTATTAAACACAAAGTGTCTGCTTCATTTTTGAGAAGAATATGAATTCAACCAATGAAGTTAATCTAACACTAATGATTTAGAGGAACTGGATTCAGAATTCATATCTATAAAGCAAGCTGTTGATAAGACATTTCTGTAGCGATCCTTGGCTTTAAGGTTTGCTCTTGTACACATAACAAAATCCATCTTCATGCTACACCCTGAGGCTTCTGAGGATAATTTCAGTAGGATTCATCAGTATATAAAATATGATTTTAACATCTATTGATGCAACTTTAATATAATTTTTTCATAGAATCAGAAATATCTCTTATATTCACCAAAAAATATTAGCTATAAGTAGCTGTCATTGTCCTATACAAGAGCAGCATGTCTTGAACTTTTATATAGGACCAGAACCTTGAACCTCTGTAGAAGACCTGATGCTATTATTGGACTTATTTGAAATCTTAACTGAAAATAACATTCAGTTTCTGCTATTTCTCAGTTCTTAAGAGCCTAAAATAATGTTTTAGGATCTCTCCATGGATCTCATTCAAATTTAGAGACCAATAGCAGAATGCTTTTTGCAAACATAATTAGCATATCTGCTCCTGATTCCTTCTTTTTGGTGTAGGACAAACTACTACCAGATTTTCTCCTCCAACTCCAGGTTTTTTGAACATAGGATTTCATGAGAATGAATATACTGTAATATTTCTAGAGCTCCAAACCCCTGAACAGATTTTTACTTAAGTACTAGTGCTGAATTTTGACATTTCTTCATATTTTAAGCATTCAAAGAATTCTGATGAAATGACAACAGTAGTGAACATAATTTAAATTCATTGGCAAGCTATTACATTTAAGATTACAAAAATAGCCACAGGGGTCCTTGCTTTCTGGGGACAAGAATTTCAATAGTATATTGAATTTTAGCACTCAAGGCCGTATTCTGGCACACTCATAAGAGGCTCTATTTGTACAAAGTTATTAATCATCTATTCTATATGCTTTGCAAAAGTGATAATACATGAGTACTAAGTAGCACAAGTGACAAATAGCATGTTGCTCCCTACTCACTGCTTATATTTTTAAGCACCTTCATTGTTCATGAGAGGTGGCAGACTGACAGCCTTGCAGGATATTTGTTTTCTGTTATAAAGTGTAAGCAGGACTGTGGCAAAACGCTTTTTGCCCCAACAGTGCCCTTCTGAGGTGCTTGCTTTAGTGATCATAGTCACCTGTCATTTACATCAGCCTAAAGCAAATTAATCTGTGAGTGTGCCATGCTGGATATAATCTTAATTCGGCAAAGATCGTCTAGAAACAAATTTCAGAATCTTGCCCATTCAGTGATTGAGCTCTCTTGTCAATGGTAAAGACTTTATAAAGCCATCAATGAAAGCAATGTTTTGCAGTCTTTGTCCTTATTTTGTTCTGGAGACCTAGTCTTTGACATTGGTTTTGCTGTTCACCTATTCACTTCTACCTTGAAGAAAAGGCTCCCAGTACAGATTATCCAAACCAAACAGAAAAGATTTTAGAGTTTAGATAAGTAATAGTGTGTGATTTACTTATATGAAGGTAAATTTTCTCACTCTAATAGTAACCTCCCTGTCTTCAAAGTGTTGTTCCTACCTAAGTGCTGCAGATCAGGCTTGCCTCAAATGAGATGAATCCCAGTGAGATAGCCATACAGCAGTGCTGGAGGAATATTCCAGCCTTTATCTATACCTCACGAGGTGTTAATGGCCCTCACTTAATTATAACGTTACTCCACCAAACTTCTAAGCAGCACATTACTTTTTGAAAGCACAGAAAAGCCTTGCGCAAGACAAAAAAGATTTACAGTTTTTCTTTCAATCTACTTTCTTCCATGAAAAACATGAAATTTCATTCTTCTGCCTTCTCTCTGTCCTTTCTTCCAAAGTAAATAAGTAACAGACTAAACAGTAAGAAACACTGTTCCTACAGAAATGGTGGGCCTCTTCTGAGAGGTGCAGATCAGATCAGCAAACCAATGCTGCCAATGCACATATGCAGACACAGAAGTTAATACAGTTATTCCCTTTTATAAACACAGACTATTTCTACATAGAATCCTGTTTACCTTCTCTCAGAAGGGTGCCAGCAACCCATTCACAACACAGATTGGATGCTCCATAAGAAATACAGTGGGAATTCTCTATGCCTTATTATTCATGATGCTTCTTGCATCACCATGATGCCTAAAGAGGCCAACCTAGAAACAGAGACTAGACAGGAGTAAGGGAATAAAAGTGGATATTTATTTGAAAGGCCTTCAGAGGTACACCCTGGGCAGGCCAAAGGCTACACCCAAGATGGATGAAGAGTCAAGAGTTGTTCACACTTTTATAGGTTTGATCCATTTGCATATCAACTCAATTTCACCAATTAAACTTTAGCTAATGATGTAATTTCCCCTCAGCTTGTCCCCCTTCTCAGGATGCTGGTTTACATATTTTGGGCCTAGGACAGTCTGGGTATCCTTGAAGAGCAGGCCTGGAGAGGCTTTTGTCTATCTTAGCATGAGAGAACAGCAGCTACAGGCTACAGGACATTTCAGAGTTACACTCTAGGAATACAGAATTTGAAAAATATAAAAGTTAAAACCTAAGGCATCAAACATATCAGGCTAAATCAGCATTTTCAGGAAACAAGGGTAAAAACTGAGTCAAGATGAAATCCTCCTCAGTAAATTCTTTAGGTTTGTTACAGGACCACAGAAAGACCCAGCCTCTGAGGAGGCTGAATCACACTCATCTGCAGTTTGAGCGTCCTCAGTTTTCAGTTGAGGATGTGTCTTGGCAGGACAACTTCACTTATGCTGAATTTCACAACACTATAGGTGAACAGCTCTTGCTATCAGAGCTCACACAGACATCTCAGGACTGAGCAATAATATTTAGCTGAACTAACTCTTTACTCTTCTCTGGATAAACTATTTATTAATAACCCAAATAATACTAGGAAAAATGGAAAAAAATATAGATAGATACATTTCCTGCATCTTTCTTCAGGCTTTCTGAAGTACTAAATAAATTTACAGCAGTGTGTAAATTTTCTGTATTATAATCAATAATGCTTAAAAAAGTCAGCACTTTTTAGTGCTTAAGTAACTCAAAAAAATACTTCAAAAAACAACAAGACTTCTTGTAGAAAGCTGAACTTGGTGATTACATCTCAAGGAGAAAACAAAATATGTTTTGCTAGTTCCAAAAAATTTTATTTAATAAATAGCGTAACTAGGAGCTACTGAAAATTAGGTCTTGTATAGTACACTGTTACATCTAATGACTGACGTAGGTACTCCCTGGACTGGGCATTTTAGATAAATGTGTGGCAAGCTTATAAATAAGTACTAGGAGCTCCATGCTATTAAAGACATAGATAAACCATTTTCTAGGGTTCCAAATATACACAAATGAGGCTTACTTTGCAATGGCTAACTACGGAAGGTAAATGTGTTTTCTACCATAATACTCAAATATAAATTATGTGCCAGTTAATTCCTATGGCCTCTAAAATGCCAGTTCACACCCTGGTGTGAACTCTTAGGGTTAAGTAGAAGCCCTCATGGGCTACTTTTCTTCTTCCTTTTCAATGCTCAGCCATGGTTTTGACCATGTCTCAAACACTGAATCACATAGTATCTGTCTCAGCCCGCTTAGTTAATACTATTAGTTACCATTGTACTGTAGCTAACCCCTGAGGAATGAATCTGTCTTCCCTCTGCAAAAATATTACAACTGATATGAGAACACATCTCCTAATTTAAAGCATCCAGACTTGTGCATACAACTTCTCAGGTTCAAATTCATCTGTGCTAGATTTATCTCACCATCTTTTTGGTAAATACACAGCCTTGTTCTACCTTTCCTTGCAGGCTGCAGGAAAACACATTCTCATGACCTTGAGATTTAGTAGAGCCCTCTAAAAGAAGCAGTGGATGAACTTCTGTACTACAGTATGAATTGCCATGTTTCAGTTTTAGGAAACACACTTCAGGAATGAAAAGTTCAGCATACAACAATTTCTCACTGAATAGCACTTTCAGTCTGGGAGACTGAGCAATTTTTTCTGTGAACTTCAGGCTAAATCCCATGAGTGACACTTTCTACATACTTCCTTAGAAATTACTTTTTCACATAGGCTTATAAGGTCACCACATAACTTTCAATGTAAAAGTTCGCAAAAGAGGTTTCAGTATCTTTTTTTAAGGCTAAAGTTAGGATGACAAAATTCTACTGTGAAAGAGAGCAAGTTCATTCAAGTTAAACATTCAAATAAAAGCAAGTTCTGCAACCAAACAGAAGGAAAGGTAGAAAATTCTGTTTGATGTAAGAATTGAAGGCAGTCCTGCTCTCTGCACAATCTCTTCCAGTCACCAATGAATATTATTCTGATGTATGTAGAAGACTGATTATTTTATTGAAGTAATTAATCAAGTAATGACTACACTTGTGTGTTCAATTATAGTCTTTATGGTTGATTAATCTTTATAATACATGTCATTACTGGCTCTATTTTTTTCCACCCAGGGCAAAGAAGGCCAATGTAAAAAATGAGAAGATAGCTATAACAAACTTGTACACTTAGAAGGTATGGTAACAATATTAAAGACACATTTTTCAGTGTCAGAAATATTGGTTTGCTTACTGAAGCTGAAAAATAAAATGCACACTTGGTAAACATAAAATTCCTTTGCAGGAATTTGCTTTTTAGACGTTAGAAAGAAGGGGGTTTAATAGTCATAATGTATCTAAGCTTTCCAGAAACAGTAGGGAAAGGAAGGAAGGGAGGAAGGGAGGAAGGGAGGAAGGGAGGAAGGAAGGAAGGAAGGAAGGAAGGAAGGAAGGAGGGAAGGAAGGAAGGAGGGAAGGAAGGAAGGAGGGAAGGAAGGAAGGAAGGAAGGAGGGAGGAATCTACTTACCATCTGATTTTACATTATCCTTATTTTTTTTCAGCAGCTTTGATTAAGGTGAGGTAACTTTTTCTATATCAAATGGTGGACTTGTGGATAGAGAGAAAAAATAGCACGCAGGTACAGCAATTTTCGCAAGTGTGAAGGAAAAGGAAAAGCAAAAGAGAAAATTCTCTCACCAACACAGCCAAGATGGAAAAAAAGGAGTGTAAGCTCAAGAAACCATGGTTCTGTCACTGTCTTCTCCTACCTGCCACTGAACAGATAAGGAACTAGCTGAGACAAATTTTGTACTACTTCAGTACCCTTTCCTTTCACTCAGTTGTACCTCTCCCAGTTGATGTGAAGTCTGCCTTCAGTGTGTTAGCTTAAGTTCTAACCTGTCTTGTTTCTAACTGGATTCATACATACAGATAACTTGATTTGACTAATGGCCATGGGAATATGGGCTGAAATCTGCATAAGCACAACTCATCTAGCATCATCACCCATCCAAACTGCAGCCACAAATTTCACTGCCTTCCACTGTTTGTCCTTCAGTCCCCTTAGCCCTCCAGGTCAGTAAAAGGCATAGCTGTTTATTATGTTTTAACTCTGACATCTGTTCTAAGAGGTGGCAGGTAACCAAGGAGATACAAACTGTCCAGCAACAATAAGGCAACAAGTAATTAGACTCCAAGGAAAAATGGTTGCTGCTTTTTTTAAGCCTCTATCCACCATACAACTTAAAAACTATTATCAGGTGCCCTCTCTTCTCACTACCAATTAAGAAGAGTAAAAAAAAGGAAAAAACCTTCTTTTTCAATTTATTGAAGAATGAAATTTTGGGTTGACTGAACCCTGTGAATTGTGCTGGAGCTCCGGAGACCTTCAGAGCCTTCAGGGTGTCCTGCCACTTCCATATGTCTCTATGAATATCTGTGACCTTACAAAGGACAAAGACTTAATTTCTTCCCATCCAACCTTCCACAACAGCATTCTGTGAGGCACAATTTCTGTCTGTCTATGTGAGTACATACACTTGTATCTTCATTTCATTTCTGTTCTATATTGCGTAGAGACAATCATCTCCCAAACTGATATAGTCTTACCCTGTAGTTAGCTGTCCTGAGGAAGCGTGACCTCTCTGTGGGCCCAAGAG
>VWZT01008898.1:90798-135260 GCA_013397055.1 Pachycephala philippinensis
GGGGCCCGGCGGGGCCGGCCCCACCACCCCTCCCGGCTGAGCGACCGGAAAAGAAGAGAGGGACCTCCTCCCCCCAGTGCCTTTTTATATGCAAAATCGTGAGAAGCGATTGGTCTAAAACCCTGTCCATCAACTCAGTCTCTTCAAACCACCACACCAGCATAATGATACTGCTCCTGGTGGAAATGCTTTAAATGCATATTAAACATAAAACAATAGAACAGTGTAAGTTTCATTAAACTGTCAATCATTTCCACACTATTCAATTCTTTAAGGCAGAAGAATTGAGAGATGAAAAACAGAGTAGCAGAAGCAATTTCTTCTAAATATTTTAATATTTCTTACTTTTTTTAAGGACAACTAACATGAGCTGAAGAAGAGAAAGATCTGTTAGTCAAACTGTAAGTTTCTATTTACAGGAGTATACAAAAGAAAAATGAAAAAATCTGTAAAGGCAGCAATTTTTAATACTTCATTGCATAGACAAATAGTTGTTGATATTCTTGTCATAAGCATTTTATTTATTTTAGTGTTTCTAGTGTTCAATAAAGGACAAAGACAATATGCCTTACAAAACATAAAAGACTTCTACATGAGCCCTTTTAGTGCAGCAGTTAAGCTACACAGACAGACACTCTTTTATTCAGATTTTTTTCTCTTCCTCCCTACAGTTTCACCACAAGAATATATGTGCCATTACTACAGGACTTGTGAGATAAATGCAGAAGATTTATCTAAACAAGAGACTGAAAATGAATTGACAGAACACTAGAAACGACCACTGTTTTGAAAGGGGAGAATTATGCTGCAGAAGTCATTTGTCATTTTGCTCTTGATACAAATATGTTTGGGGGGTTAACAGTCTTTAGTTTAAACGTATTCATATTGTATTTTTAGTTTTAATTTCCTGAATGTTCTCTGGTAATGAGATTACCCTATTGTGTGTTTCCTAGGCAGATTTTTTTGTCTGCCACCTAGCAAATCCTATTATTTCTTGCTTTTCATCTAAGACATATTACTGTGTTTATTGCCTTTGCAAGAGAATGGCAATTCAGATTCTGAAATTGATAGGTGTGTGC
Organism: Pachycephala philippinensis; assembly: GCA_013397055.1. NCBI lineage: Eukaryota > Metazoa > Chordata > Aves > Passeriformes > Pachycephala > Pachycephala philippinensis. The sequence goes on from VWZT01008898.1 coordinate 91,878, forward strand.
ACAGGTAGTATTGCAGACCTCGTCCTCTGCTCTGTGTCATAGTAAGCTTACTTTCATTAGGGGATGGGAAGGAAATGTCTGTAAACATCATGGCTTTTTGCCCCCTCTTCTTTAAATATCGAGGTTAGGATTCTCAAATAAATGTTAGACTGGAGTATGAATAGAGTGGTTAAAAAATAGCATTACATTTTTACAGCACTCTTTGAGAGTGGCTTTGAAAAACAGTCATATAACTCTACTGAGATCATGGAAGTTTTACTTGCAGTGAAGCCATATTTTTGTTCTTGACAGAGGACAGTCCCTTCCAGGCTATGGCCCATACTGGCTGATATCTGATATAACTGCATTGACAGCTTGAGAGTGGACATCCAATCTAGTTCAGATATGTGGATGCAACTGCATTTCTGTCAAATTAACCACTGTACATGGCATTAATTTTTATGCTGGCTTCATGCCAGCTGTGAGACAAGTTATGTCTTTTCCAGAATCAAGCTAGAATGAAGCTTCTGGATAATACCTGATTCTGCATAAAATGTATAAGTTGAAGTAAATCCATCATTGGGTTTTTTTGGTTGGTTTCTCTGCACGGCTGATCCCATAGTCAGTTCATACCAGATCAGCCCTTAGCATCCCATAAATTCAGTTTATATTATCTGGAGCAGGAATCAAAAATTGTCTTGATTTCATCACAGACTCACAAGCTCACTCTCAAATGCAGTAAGAAAAGGAGAGACTGATTCCTTCTTTCCTCTGCAGAATGGTAATGTATATTATTTTAATTATTTACCAGAGGAGCTTTGCAATAATTCCACTGGAAGGCAATTTTTATTCGTTATGTTTATAAGCAATAATTAATACTGTCAAGTGAACGAGTATATTCAGAGCCAATAAAAATCACAGCACCAGTATGAGGATGTTGTGTTCTTAGAGTTCCCAACGTTGATTACCAGCCTTCGACAGATGAAAAAAAAAAGCTGCCCATACTAATTTAGTTGGCTGGAATACAGAAGTCTAACAACCTTGCAATGAGAGACTGAGAAGGAAATGGAGACTGCAGAAAGCAGCATAGATGACATTAGGATTTATTGATTCATCCTGAATACTTCTTCTGGAACAAAAGTCTGCTATATACATCTTCAACAGTCAATTCAGGCATGAAAACCAGTAAAATATTTCTCTCTTCTGCAGTTTTGGCAAAGCATAACAGAAACTTGTGTTTGTTACAATAGGCAGTAATTTTAATATGTTTTATATAGTAATATCTTTCTATGTGTGTATGTGTTAGAGCAGATATATGATGCACTCCATTTTCATGCACACCCTTGACCATGCATAGGTCTCATGTTTATTAAAAACATTAGGGTATTGTGCAAGTTGCTGCTTTTAATCCCTGCCAAATATAAGCTAACATACAATAATTCTGCATTTATATACTAATTTTTGTCAGAGGATGTCAAATCAAACTGAAAAGTCTAGGGAAAAATTGATCCTCTCTTCTTCTACATAGGAAAAAATGTGACTGGATGGACCAATTGACCTGGTCTCAAACTATATTCTTTATGCTTAAAGTGCTTTGTGGCATAAGCCCAGCATAGCTAATAAATGACCTGAAGTTCCAAGATGAAGATTTCAGTCATAAACTTTCTCCTCCACTGCAGTAGAACCTTCTGCCATAAAGACATAGCTCACCTGTATAAGACAAGACATTCAGCGGGGAGGTGGTTCAAAACCATGAAATAGTTTCTCCTGAGAAATAAGGGCCATCATAAACTTCCATGTCTTCCACAACTGTAAGAAACCTTTTTCTTCATTAGCCTTGAACACCCTCTAGCATTTCCACTAGGGGGGAAAAAAAACGCTAATCAAAATATATTTCAAAATACTAAACTCATACGTGTCAAGGAAAGAGGGTAAGGTAGAAAAAGGATGCAAGTACACATGACAAACACAGACCTAATTACTAATGGACCTTTGAAGAACTTGTACCCTTTGGGGATATAACTTGCCCTAAACCAAATGGCAAAGTCAGGACAGCAAATTTTTGGTTTCCAAATTCACTGGTGTGACCACTCCAGGATGTTTATATATTGTCACAGGGATTCAGTAGGAATTAAATGTACCTCCTGAGTCTCCTGCAAAGGGATCAGCTCTGGATGTACTACACTTCCCAGAAGCTGAGTACTACACATGAGCTGATTAGTGACATCTAGCCTCAGAGACACAGGCGGTCTTTACTTCCACTGAGCCTGACACTCCAACCAGAGCACAACAGGAATATTTAAAGGTAGTTTACTGCTTTATGCATGTGTGTGTATATACGCAGAGAGAAAGACCGTATGTACTACTAGAATATGTTCTTTCAGTCATCTGTATTTCTAATGGTTGATTCAGTATTCAAGAGCATTGTGTTGTATGCCACAATGTCAATGATTAGGCATGTTTCTTAATGTAACAATGAAATGGTGATTTACTCTGTCTGCTGATGTTCTTTATTAGGCAGCCCATACCAGTGATAGTTTGAAATCAGAACATCTTTATTTTCACAATATGTATGTAAACACTGAAAGCAAATGTCACTGTTGTTAATGCTTTCTGTTTTCAAAAACAGTTGTGCCAGCATATCCCTGATCCTGATATTATCTATAGAACAAATCCTAGACTAATTATCCTTTACTTGTAAACATATGCAACATAGCAGAAGAAACTTAAGATAAACCAAATAACAAACAAAGGGGAGTGTAATTTGAAACCAAATTTTCACTGGTACTCAGACTGTTACACAGACATCTAAATCAGATGTGTGCCTCTGGAGTGACAAAAATGAAATTATTAGTGATAATAATTCCAGCTTCACACTGATTTCAAGAAGGTGAAAATCCAAATTCAGAAAGATAATTAACTTGCTAGTTCACATCTAGGTTTCCACCCTAGTGAAATGAAAAGTTAGGAGACAAATAAGGACTAGTCTTGCTGTATCTGAGCCTTAGGCAGAGTCAGCAGAAGTGGTTATATTTTAGCTGATTGGTACTTTCCCCTGATAAATTGTAAATGCCAATGCAGTGTCTCCTAGTCCCCTTCAGTACAAAGTCAAATGTATGTTTTATCTGCTGCTGCAACTAACTTCTGACCTTACTCTTATATGCACGTTTTATTTTACACACTGAGTAGTTTCTGCATCAGCACTTCAGAGAGAGTATATGGCCTGAGAAACAAAACTACCCTGAAATTTATCATATTTTCTTTCTTTCCTTAAATAATTCAAGTGAGATAACTCTTTAGATGAAGGATAGTTACACTCATGTACACGCATAATATCATAGCAATTTTCCAATGGGAAAGAGAAGAACACAAAGGGAAGGATGAAGTCCCACTGTAAATAAAAATGACCATGCATTTTCTTAACAGCTGATGCATCAGAAGAACAACCATACTGCATCAGGTGACACTGACAGAAGACTGCAATTCTGAGAGTCTCCTTCAGTAAATCAATGTCTGAGCAACACTATGACAAAGCTGCTTTTGTTTGTTTGCTCAGGTTGTTTGGGTTTTTTTGTTTTGATGGGAGTTTTTTGGTTTTCTGTTTTTCTTTAGTGAGTATAATCATATCCTTATTAGAGCTTATATTAACTTTGGGAAAAAATACATACTTTCTTTCCCAAAGAAGAAAAAAAAGCACACCCACAACTGATTCAGCTACTCCAAAATTTATGTCCTCCCCCAAAGAGGTTGTCTCCTTAAAAACATACACAACAAAACACTCTAAAATTTATTGTACACCAAGCTGAAGTAATTAAACCATTAATTGCTCAGAATCTAATTAAAATATTTCCATCTGTCGTAAACATGTTTATTTCATTATATGGCTTATTTTATTGTGGGTCACTCCCAAGTTTGTTAGTCCTCTCTGTCAGCACTGATATAATCTTAACAAATATTTTTTCCTGATAGAGAAATTTATCCAGTGACAAGAAAAGGAAAAAAAAGGTCTGCTCCACAAAGTAAAAAACAACCGTATACTCATAAATGCAATATTATGGCTTGGTGTCCATAGCACTGAGCTCTTTATTGTGTTCTTCTTGAAGAGGCGCCATTTGTCCATTCATAGAGATGTTGCAAGATTAACAATGCCATGTATTTTTCTATATTTATCTGATACATCCCCTTGTCCTTACCCCAACTAATTGCTACTTAATTGCTACTGCCTTTCAGGGTGGTATATCACTGGTACTCCTGAAAGCTTTTTTACTTTTTAACACAAATTTTTTTTGTTACATGAAGCCATATACAGGATTGTTTATCAAGGCAAAGGTATTCCAGATCATTTACTCAGAGGAATGCTGTAACATTTAGATACATACTATCCTCTTAAAAATTCATCCTCTGCGTTTATTCTTGTTTTTCCATCCCTGGATAATGAAAGGGCTGGCTGATGTTATTGTGGGACTTCTCTCCACCATTTTTCAACAGTCTTGGGGTTCCTTGAGTTTCCAGTCAACTGGAAGCTGAAAAATCTTGTACCAGTTTTCAAAAGGATAAGAAAGAAGACCCTGCTAATTACAAGCCTGTAAGTCTCACTTCAGTGCCTGGTAAAATTTATGGAGAAAATTGTTCTAGAAGTTACAAGCAGCTATGAAAAACACCTAAGAGGCAACACAGTCATGGGTCATTGCCAGCTCAGGTTCATGTCCTGCCTAACCAACTTAATTTCATTTTATGATGAGGACACCCACCTAGCTGACCAAGGAAATCCACTAGATGTGGTGGTTTGGGATATTAGCAAGGTTTGGATAGTGTCTCCCACAGAACACTTCTGGCCAAAATGTCCCATGTACTAGTCCACAGACAAGTGCACAATACATTGGGTGAACATGATGCCTAAAGAGGCCAACCTAGAAACAGAGACTAGACAGGAGTAAGGGAATAAAGGTGGATATTTATTTGAAAGGCCTTCAGAGGTACACCCGGGGCAGGCCAAAGGCTACACCCAAGATGGACGACAAGACACGAGTTCTTCACACTTTTATAGGTTTTGTCCATTTGCATATCAACTCAATTTCATCAATTAAACTTTAGCTAATGATGTAATTTCCCCTCAGCTTGTCCCCCTTCTCAAGATGCTGTTTTACACATTTTAGGCCTAGGACAGTCTGGGTGTCCTTGGAGAGCAAGCCTGGAGAGGCTTTGTTATGTCTCTCAGCATGAGAAAACAGCAGCTCACAGGCTACAGGACGCTTCAGAGTTACACACTAGGCAATACAGGATTTGAAAAATATAAAAGTTAAAACCTAAGGTATCAAACAACTGGCTGTCAGGTTGTGCTCAGAGGATTATAGTAAATAGGGTTGCATCTGGCTGGCTTCCAGTGGGCTTCCCCAGGGCTCAATTTTAGGGACAGTGCACTTTAATGTTTTTACAAATGATCTGGATGAGGGAGTCAAGTGTACAGAAAGGAAGTTTGCTATGGTGCTAGACTAGGAGGAGCTGTGAACTTCTCAAAGGTAGGGAGGCCTTAGAGAGACCTGAATAGACTGAAGAGTTAGGCAATCACCAACCATATGAAATTTAAGAGCAAGTGCCAGATTCTGCACCTTGGATGGGATAAGCAGGGTTGTATGTACAAACTGGGTGAAAACAGGCTGAAAATCTGCCTCACAAAAAGTGAGGTCCTGGTTGATGGCAAGGTGATCATGAGTCAGCAGTGCCCTGGCAGCCAGGAGGGCCAACCATGTCCTGGGTGCATCAGGCACAGCATCGCCAGCCGGGCAAGGGAGGGGATTGTCCCGCTCTGCTCTGCACTGGGGCAGCCTCACCTCAAGTGCTGGGGGCAGTTTTGGGCACCACAATATAAGGAAAACATCAATCATCAAAGTGTGTCCAGACAAGTACAACCAAGATAATGAAAGGTCTTGAGGGCAAGACGTAGGAGAAGCTGCTGAGGTCAGTTGGCTTGATAAGCTTGGAGAAGTGAAAACTGAGGCGTGACCCCATCATAGTCTACAATTTCCTCAAGGGGCAGAGAAGGAGATGCTGATCTCCTCTGTTGGGTGACTGACAATAAGACATGAGGGGATGGAATGAAGTTGCATCAGGGGAGGTTCATATTGGACATTAGATTCTTCATTGAGAAGGTCACTGGAACAGCTTCCCAGGGAAGTGGTCATGGAACCAAGCCTGTCAGAGTTCAAACAGTGTCTGGATGATGTTCTTAGCCATATGATTTAGTGTTAGTTAGTCATGTAAGGAACAGAAAATTGGACTTTATGATCCATTTCAAGTTGAGATATTCTGTGTGTCTATGATCTGTGCAAATCTCTGAATCATTACTTGCTGATACAATAAAATCATGACATGTTATGTGTAAATTTGAATAAGAGAATATTTTTTCTGTTGTTTTAAATGTCTTATCTTGAGTTACCAACATAATCTTTTTCTTTTCTATTATGCTCTACCGAATTTACAATTCTAAATGTCTCTAAATGTTTGAAAATTAATTCAAAATGAGGGAATAACTGTAACAAGGCTAGTGGGACCAGAGTTATATCCTTTCCGCTGCAAGTTTGCAACACTAATTGATGCAGTTAGCTTTTCTTTTTCCCTGGGCCCTGTCTCTGCCTGAGTGCCTGTTTGTCTCATGTTCCAGGCCCAGTATTACATGAAAATATAACTTTTATTAAAAAAAAAAAAAAATTAAGTTTCTAACAGTTATGTTCAGGGAAAGAAAAAAATTGAAAATATACTTGTGCAGTTATTGGATAAACTGGATTTAAAAAAAAGGTAACAAAGAAAATTATGCTTAGCACTGGGGTGTTTGGTTGGGTTTGGGGTTTTTTTGTGTGTGTATGTGCAGAGGTTGAACTTCTGAGTGACTCAATATTTCCAGTTAAGAAACTATGACTACTCTGAAGACACACCTTTTGTCTTGCCTTATTGCAACATACACTTTAAATCATTTTTCCCAGTTTTGTTTTCAGTCCTCTTGTTTCTGATAATTGCAAATGATTCAGCTTTATCCTTCTGAATTCAGACTGTTTTCAATCTCACACAGTGCTCTCATTTTTTTGATTGTTCTTCCAATCAGCAAAGTTGTTTGGCAAAAATATCTTCACTTGCCTTTATGACACATAAGATGATGGAACGTTTCTGTACCTTACCCTGATTCAGTCATCTCAAACATTAATAAGAGCAAAATTATTTCTGTCATTGGCTTTTTATTTTTCCTCAAAAAACACAAGGGATTGAGCGTATCTTGACTGTTCTTTTTGCTTTCACCTATTTAGATTGATTTTTATATAAATACTTGTTTATAATATAGAGTGGAGGAAATAGTAAAATATACCTAGTACATTACAGAGGGGTTCTTTTATTATGACTTTTTAGAGCAAAAAAGGTATTTCACCAGAGCTTTACACCATATTTGTTTAAAATATCCTTACTAGATTCATATTAAGTTCAGGCAAGCTTTTATATAGTTAAAAAATTATTTTTCATTAACATAAAGTTGAAATTTACATTTACATAAGATATAATTTCATGCTTTAATTTCTTATTAAGAAATACCTAAAATTGGTTCAGTATTTTCATTTCAATTCAGATTCTGGTTTTTCTATTTCATAATGAAAAGAAAAATCTAACTATTTCTGATGTGTCACTGGTATGTAGCACTTGAATTGAAATAAGCTTTGCATTAAATTTCCATAAAATAAAAAAGAAGTCAGTCAAGGCTCTAGACCTGCAAATATCATCAGAGTTTGAAGGATTAAATCCCTATCTTGGCGTGCTGTTTGAGCTCAAAATTTAATGGAAACTTTCAGAATTTAAAAATGTGCGCAGTGAAGTATATAAGGTATATAATTAAAAGGAAGACATTTGTGAATGGCGGGACCCAAAGTTCTGTCACTGGCCTAATTTGTCATTTTTTAAAATCAAACCTGATATTAATATGCTGACTGTAGCTTTGACTTATCCAAAGGTCAGTTTAGCATCAGTAACTGACAAAGTACAATGTAACTTGCCTTCACAAAGTCAAAGTAAGGCTTGGGATGGCTGACCAATTTACCATTTGCAGTTTTCCCTTCAAGGGCATGCTACAAATGTGTCTCTTTTGCTAACTGTTCAGCTTCCGAGCTGCCCGAGTAGGCACCAGAGCATTTTATGGTTAACAAATGTATGTTCCAGTTTACCTTACATTCAGGCTTGCAAAGGACAGCAATGCTATTTCAAGACAGTTTGAATAATGTGCAGCCAAGACTGGGAAAGGCAACCATACCAGAGCCAGCAATCCTCATCTGATATTGAGAGACTGCATTGTCCAAATTTAGTGATCTCTGCTTTCACAACCATTCTCCTACCTCTTCTTGATCTTTGTTGTGGTATAACCCCACCATGCAGCTGCTTCCTTGCTCTCCCCCTCCACCCTGATGGCATGGGGAGGTGAATCAGAAAAAAAAAAAGGTAGAAACTAGTGGGTTGAGATATGGACAGTTTCATAATTGGACAAAATAAAATATAATAATAATTATTATTGTAGTGAAAAGGGGAGAGAGAGAAGAATAAACCCCAAGAAAATCAAGTGATGCACAATGCAATTACTAGCCACCCACTGACCAATGTCCAGCCTGTCCCTTAGCAGGGATTGATGGCTCCTGGCAAGTTTCCCCCCAGTTTATATTCTGAATGTGATGTTCTGGGGTTTGGAATGTCCCTTTGGCCAATTTGGGTCGGCTGTCCTGGCCTGCTCCCCCCAGATTGTTGTGCACCTGCTTCCTGGCAGAGCATGGGAAACTGAAAGCTCCTTGACTTAGGGTAAGCACTGCTCAGCAACCACTAAACCATCAGTGTGTTATTAACCTGTTACTAAATCCAAACCACAGAACTACACCAGCAACTGGGAAGAAAATAACTCTATCCTACCTAAATCCAGGACAATGTCAAGTTTTTGGTAAGCTTCATCTGGCACAGTTTGCTCTTGGTGTAGGGCACAGAAAAGAGGCAGGTTTCAGATTCACAATGATTTTACTAGAATTTACATGTCTGTTACATGTCACAATTTGAAAATGACATAACATTGAGTAACACAAAAATACTGTCACAAACACTGCAATAGTATCAATAAGAGATATTTCTGAAGTGTTCAGTAACCTGTACGTGCAGATCTCTGGCACCACCATTAACACTGATGTCAACATCAGTGTTTAACTGCAGACTACTGAAGGTTTTCTACCACTTCTTTCCAAAGCATTCTCCAAAGACTCTCACCCTCAGCCTCACACTGTTTAATCTTTCTCTTTACTGGCATATTATTCTTTCCATCATTCTCTTCCCCTTGCCTTTATTTTCCAAAAGAAAAACAAAAAAACCAAGCAAAACAATCCACTTAGTATGAGGAACATACAATTTCTCGGCATTTACATATTTTCTCTTCCAAGCTGGATTAAAAGGCAAGCAAGTTCTTACTGATTTTATTGAGTATTTTCTTCTTTTTTTTAAAATGATGAACTGAAGTAATGTGATATTTATTGCCATTACTCTATTCATTCAACTTATGCTGACTTCTTAATTGTTTTTGAAAATTTGTTTTATGGCTCAGGGATATGCCATCTAAAATAGGAGCAGGTGACAAGTATCTTTTGATGCAGTATGTTGAAATGTACTGTTAGTTTATGTAGATTTCTTCTTGTTCAATTATAGGTATAAAACTAAATTATGTTTACCTTACTTGCAGAGTTTGGGATTACACTAAACATGACTCAGTTTTCAGTGTTCTAAAGATAGCTTTCAGACAGCTTAAGCTTTTATTTAACTTAAATTTGAATTTTATTTTTGCCTTCCTGAAAACTCATCATATCATATTTATAGTCACTTTTCTATTGAGAACACCAGTCTAGGTCAATCTCATAATATTATATTAAAGCATGATGTCAAGTAGCTGAGTTTCTTTTAAGAAGGCTTTGTTATCTTTGAAAAAGGCACAGAACACAGAGTTGATAGAACTATAAAGAATCAAGTTGGACATAATCAATGCAAAATGTAAAAATACATATTCAAATGCAAAGTGTATTTCTAACAGACAAGTCCTTTAGGACAACTGAAACTGAATGCTTTCATATCTTAAACATACTTTTATTATGACTTAATCAGAGCAATTTGATTTCATAGTTACTGAAGCAGAGCTCTTTACAAAACTGCAACTACTATTCAATTATTTTTTGTCCCTCTGCATGACATTTTTTCCATTTTCATCAAGATTTTGACACAGGTCACTTAAAATCAATTGCAGAAAAAGATTTTGAGAGACATGTTACAGACGTTCATAAGCTCATTTCCAACCTTTCCATTATTTTTCTATATTTTAGATTGGTTTAAAGTCAAATGTGTTTATGTATTTTATTGAGTCAAGAGTTCAGTGGGAGTTGCTTGGGAAATAGAAGGCACATTGAAAGCAAAGAATTATTCATTGTGATACTTCTAGTGAATGTAGCTAGGAATATTAATACTGGTGGTTTTTTGTTGGGTCTTTTTTTGTTTTTTTAAGGAGGAAAATTGAAGGACTGAACAGCTTACTGAATGGTAAATTAAGGTGTCATAGCAAATGTTGCATGTGTACCCCCACACCCATAGAAACAGTATGTTGCTAAACCAAAATCATGTTTCACTTCCAAGGTATTACAAATTTCAACATGGAGTTAATTATGACAATTTATCTATAAACAGTTTGTAAATATATGTTATTCTCTAATGTCTACAATTGCAAACCAGGAACACAGTTTCCCTGCACGTGCTACCAAAAACAAACAAACAAAAAAGACAGCCAATGCCACAAACAACTCACTATTTTAATAAAAATGCTGAGGTTGCTAGCAGCTCCTGAGCTACAACATCACCAGGACTCTGCTCTAGGAAAATGGAAAACAATTACTTGCCCCAGATACATTTTAAATATATTTTTTTCAGATCTTGATATTAGTCAGAAACTACAGAAAACCCTAGTGCCTAATTTGTTTCCAATAAGTGAGTAGTTTATGACAACCAAAGGCAGCTTTTGAAAATAAGGAAGAGAAAAAATGCTTACAGAACCAGTGCACGTCACAGTCTCTTGAAAATGAAGTGCATTACGGCAGACATAAAAGAGCATGCTATAGTAAGACAAGCTGTAATGAGTTCAGTGTGTTAGTATGCAAGTTATGAAAGATTTCTCTTCTTTAATACAACATTTTTCATTATCATTAGTCCTTGAGGTACATGCCAGCCTTTTGCTGGTGAATATAAATGATGGAAAGCCTCTAGGAATGAAGGAATCACAGCTTTTTCCTCCTTGTCTTGAATTGTTGCACTACACAGTTTTGCACACATATCAAAGGCAGAGATATAAAGATTCCTGATATCACAAGCTGCAATCCTTAAGAATATTTGACTGAAAATGAAAGTAATGCAAAATCAAATTTATTTCCACAAGAGCTACAGTAAAATCTTCATAAACAGATTTAAGAAAGAAACATTTATGTAATTAAAGCCTGTGGTTTAAGGGTTAGTTCAAAGAAAAGTACTCTTTGCAGATATTATAAATGAAAAGGAAAATCAGAAAAACAGGGTTCTATTTTTCTCAGAAGCAGACATTTCAGTTAATATATTCAACTAAAAATAATGTTAGCAACAGAAAAGAAGAAATGTGATGGAGCATTTCTAAATCACCAGTGCCTCTGTGCTGTTTGTCAATACTGTTCTGATATTTTTGAAAAAGCAGCTCATAAGGGTAAAAATATGACCTTAGAACCTTCACTGTGTCCAAGTGTGGACCTAGAAACCAAGCATCCGACTCCATTTACAAATATGCAACTGGTGTGGAAGGATGGTTTTGTGCCAAATAAACCCTTCCTTTAAGTGAGTCATGAAGATATCCTCAAGCTTCCTAACTCAGAATTTTCCTTACACATACTGGAAAGATATTGCATTTGGGAAGCATTTTATTTTTTTTCCTATAAGCTGCGAATTATGTTGGAAGAAAAAAACAGTAACACAACACCAACTTCCCAAAACAAAAAGCAACTTTGACAGAAAAATTAGTAATATTACAGAAATAGAATCTGGAAAAAACGTCCTTCATTTTTTGTACAATTATTCTGAAGGAGAAAAGAATAACATCTTATGAGTGAGTTATACATAATTTTTATTAATTATTTGTAAGTAATCTTTAGTAGACATAAAGGAAAAAAGTGAAAATTTGTCTATTTTTTTTTCTTTTATTTTGAGAGAAGGACAAGAATAAGCTACCAACTTACTAAAAATTTCACTACAATTTAGAAAAAATATCTTCAGTCTTGAGGCTGTGGTATACTTAATGAAAAGGTCATTTAGGAAATTAGAATTAGCTGGAATCAGTTCTGAATCAAAACCAAATTTGACTGCTAGATAACATATCATTGTAAGCAACATAAGCCATTAATTTTAACAATGGACTCTCATGACAAATTCCATTAAATTCTCCTAGAGAACTGGGATCTATTATACTTTATCTACTCTAGGAATATCTTCCTACAATCTTTATGATTGTCTTGGTAATTCATATCTGTCCATGGTAATATTAATAATTTTTTTATACCAAATCTGCAGAATATGCTTTTTTTTGGTCTTGAAATGCCTAAAGCACTCAAATCAGCAAATGTTTTTTGTAAACTCAGTTCTGTAGGCATAAACAGTCCCATTAAAGATAACAGGCTTGGTTAAAACTAATCCTACACTAGATTAGATCTATGACTCAATTTTCTGTAATGTGAAATACACTCCCCCAACGTAACCACCTCCAAGAAAATTATCAGATATGAGTTAACTCTTTTTGTCTGTATTTCTTTAGGGGTTTTTTCCCTCCTAATTATCTTTCCACACCTTGTTCTATTCCTAAATTCATAGTAAAGAAAAAAATAAAGCAAAGATTCAATCAACAAAAATAGTCAGTTGCCACTTTATTCCACTTTTACTTGCACGTTAAATCTTTATATATTCCCTTGTCAGAATGACTTTTACCCCGCCCGAGAATGCTGACACCTTGGGTGCTACATGGAAAGTCAAAGAGGAATCATTATATTCCTGGTCACTAAATTTTTTTGTAATTTAAAACACCACTTAATATTTTCATTGAGATGCTGAAATCAGAATGTTTGAACGGTCACAAGGTCTTACTACAGTAAGAACATTCCCAGAAGAGTGAAGTTTACTAAATTGCCCCAGATTAGGAATTCCTGAACTGCCCCAGTTTGTTGGTGGCTAAAAGAGTCTTCTCAAAGTAGCAGCTTTGATTGGCCCTTGCCTTACACCTTTTCCCCCCTTTTTTTTTTTTTTTTTTTTTTTGGACACTGTCAAGGGACTGGGCTAGAGGAATGTTTGGTTTTGATCAGTTTGGAGGTTCTTGCATTATACAGATGTCGCACGGCATCTTAACATATCTATGTAATGGCCAGGGCTTCCAAAAAGTTGGTAACTGACCTGTCTGCTGGCCTGATGGAAAAGTTGCTATTACTCTGCTGTAGCCACGAAATACCCCGCTTTCTATGAAATTGTGGAGTACTTTGTACAGCGGATTCCCACTGCTGCCAGCCCTGACTCTATTAAGATGTCTGCCTACAACACCACAGATCAGCCCATAATAAAACAGTGGGGATATGATCAGGAATCAGCAGTCAGAGTTCAAATGAAAGGAGCACTTTGCATTTACTTTGACACTGGCAGGCGAGTAATAATTACATGTGGATCACAATTACAAGGTTTTCTCTGCAAGACTGCTTAACTTTTCACTCAAACAGTCGCAGAGCTTCTGATCTCATGACATCAGCCAAGGCTTAAGGAAGAAGAGGACAATAAAAATCCACAGTGGTAACAACAGGAAATAAAGAAATGTAAAATTTAGGCTGGGTACTCAGCAGGATTACAGGCACTGAAATCTGAAGAAGAAATTGACCTGCTGGCCTCACACAGTGAAAATTAGGCAAGAGAAAAGATAAACAAATGCCAAAGAGGAGACTCCTTGACAAGAAGTGATCTAGGTGTGTTGATAGATCTTTACCATCCGTTGATTATGCTTTTCTAACCAGATTATTTGATTATAGATGGAACATACCACAATATGTGTTTCTTTCAAATGCAGAAGCTCTTTAATACATGCAGACATATATGTGCACACACCGTATCTACGGGTCTGAAATTTTATTTTTTTTTCTGTCATCTTTTTAGAAAAAGAGATTTTTTTTTTTCCCCTTACCTCTAATTCTTCAAATAGAGGCTTACTGACTAATCATCTCTCTTCTCTAATCTACAAAAATTGTACAGTGTGTCATCTACTGCTGGACACTGCAATATCTCCCAGAGCTGAGCCAGTCACAAACCCTGCCCTGAGGAACGAAGTTCTTTACCAGAGGTACAAAACAAGGTCTTATTTGTGCACAGTAAACATTATAGACTCTAGCTGAGCATTTCTGAGAATAAATACTTGTTTGTTCCTCTGAATGCATTACTTGAGCAGTAATCAAGACTGACTGATAATTAGGACTGCACCAAACTTTGCATCTGAATTATTTTATCTATTCCTCCTCCCAACAAACAACCTACAAGGGCTCATATACAAGATAATTGTTGGGACTAAGAAAGAAAAATGACTGTGAACAAGAAGGGCAAAAGGAAAAAAAGAGTGAATGTAATTGGTGGAGTACATTTTAGAAAATTTGGCATGGAGTGGACATTCAAAGGGGCATGTCCAAAACACTGAGCACGTGGAGGAAGAGAGTTAGACATCAAAAGATTGTGATACAAGAAAAAGCTAAAAAGAAGACTGCTGTAGTAAAGTCAGTTCTACTGTGAAGTACCTGATCATCTCTAACAGATATAATCTCTTTTCTTCCAAGAAGGTGGAATTCTCTTTATTTGAAATCCAACTTTATGTAGATGAATGGATAAGATCAAGGAAGTAAAGCTATTTCAGCATGAGTTTAAACTGTTCACTTCAGTAAAGGTTAACACCAAAACTTTGCCTTTAGATTTTACAAAGCTATAGTGTTTGACTCCCTGCTAATTCCTATGATTGTAAAAACTATCAGTTTACGTAAGCCTGTATTGATATAATAGCAGAGAAAATAACACACACTTAGGGTATCATCTTTCTGTTTTAACTGGTACTGGTTCACAGTAAACCAGAACAGCCCAAGTCCCTTCCAAAAGCACACAAAAGACCTTTTCAGGTCATCATGAGTATTATAAGAATAAAGATACTGAGAGAACCCTGCCTGTCTGACATGGGTGTAGGCCTCGTTATCAAATATTCTGTATCATTACAGCCAGAATCCAACCATACAGCAAGACTATTCAGCACCCCTTATCAATTTTGCTTCTTTCTGCTTTCCTCTGTCTCAACGGTGCATGCAATTTCCTTTCTTGTTATTGGTATGCAAATTCACCTGCTCCCAAAATAGTTCTCCTGAAAGACTGTTATTATATTTGAAATGCAAGGTATGTACACCCACTTGTCAACTGCATGAACTAGCTGTGGCAATTATAAATTCCTCTGAAGGGCAACAAACATTTGCCATAAATGGAGACTAAATTAATTCAGGCATTTGCAAAATACAGACTTGGTTAACCTACCAGAAAAATTCATTTTTCTCATATATACCATAAGCTTGTCATCTTCTTTTTCAGAGATGCTTCAAGACCCTTCAAATATGAACTCTTCTGGCAAACACCATCTGTCATTCTCTCCAGTGAGGGTCCCACGTCCTTTTTTATAATTTTTCTTTAATGTCAGTCATCCCTCATATGTCATCCATCATATGACCAAAAGTAGGGTTTAGGACCTCCAACAAGAGACAAGAACATGCCAACACACCCACTTGTAAGACTTTAACAACTCAATCCTTTGACAGCCTTATTTACACCCCAAATGAGGGGAAATAATGTTAGACCTTAAGATTCGGTCACATGTGCACTCTGTTGCTTACAGGAGAAGGAGAGACCAAGGTGCTTAAAGGAGCACCTAAAATGTAGCTCATAACAATTGTGAGCGCCACTACACTAGTTTTTAGATAGCTCTCATAATTGGGGGGTAGAAGGTTCCATAAAAAGTGAAAGATGAAAGGGAGAAGTCCTAACTAAATACTTGTTGTCCAGATGTAGAAACAATTCATTCTCTATTAATATCAGAAAGGGGTCTGTCCATGTGAGCTATTGAATGTTGCTCTACTGAAGTGCCTTCAGTTTCCAACTATTTTGGAAGGACTTCAGGATGGCCAACACCACAGATGAAAAACCTTATTAACACACTGTGGGCAGAGAATCCCACAGGTTGCATGTAGGTGCAGAGGAAAGAACTATATTGAGCTGATAAGAGCAGATGTGTTAACTGTTCCAAGGAGAAATCCTGTCTGGTTGTAATTAATCCTGCTGTAAAATGTGGCCACCACCTCCACTGTCAGTGCAGTGTACGAACTCAGCTCTAGGAAGAAGACTGTGTATTATTGTGAACCATGATGGTCAGCTCCTTGGCAGGCATCAAATGAACATTTCTCTCCTCCCCTCCTCCCAGACCCAGGGGGTAGGCCTGTATTGAAAGAGCCAAGTAAGATGACACATTGAATAAACATGTATATACCTAGATCAAGAGAAGGAATCCATTGCTGTGAATTTAACATGAATGATAATGGAAGGGAACAGATACCCAGAGAAAAAATTCATGGTTGTGGAAAATCTGTAATAATTTTTCTTTGTGCTTCAATTTGGATGGAGAAGCAGACTGGCCCTGCTTTAGAGCTGCATAAACTCTGGCAGAAAGCTGTGGTCTTGCAACATTGTCCTTTGAATGTTTCCTTAAATAGCGCATCTGATATTCTAACTAATAACTGGCATCACACTGGAAATACTCACAAATACCTTGGCCTCATAACAGTTATGATAAAAGATCACCATCTTCATTATTAAAAAACCACACCAAAAAACCCAACAAAAAACAACCAACCAACCAAAACAAATTAAAAATCCCAACTCACTCATATGATATTAACCAAAGTCTCTAGAAAAACCCGTCAATACTCCTGAATCTTACTACTTGTTCTGCTGTTTCTAAGCTTGTGAATGGGTTGGAGATATGCAAATGTTTTCAGAGATAAGGAGCACTTCCTCATGGGATTAGCAGCAATACAGTCACATAACCTGATGGGCACTGACTCCCAAAGTGCTGCTATATTCTTCACAATTCTCACCTATGCTTCTGGATGGCAACAATCAAATGCTGATACCCTGAAAAGAACTGTACAAAAAGAAAGTTCATGAGAAATTAATTAGGCACACAGCTTTTGTCTGAGACTAGCAAAAAGACAAGGCTGCCCATCTGCTTACTGTTACAGCCTAAGGTTCATGTCTGGAAACTAAAACAATTCTGTGGAAATGGTGAATGTACAGGTTGATGGAAAATATTATTATGGTGAATGAATACAAACATTTAAATTGTCAAACTGCTTAATATTATATTAAACAGCAAGTCATCAATCTTTCTACCTGTTAGGTCACCGAGCAAGAAATACTTGTATGTCATAGACATGCACAGTTAGTCTGCTAAATAACATATCTCCTTTTCTGAGCTATGGATACAAACTGCTCTGCCAAAGCTTCTAATTAGTAGTGTTCATGTTTGCAACAGGCATACATAAAACATCTAACATTTACATTAAAGTTTAAAAACATTTGCAGCAGATGCAAAGCTCATCCATTTCTTAAACCATCCAGATAACATCTCTTACCAGTACTTTGATATGCAAAGGCTAGAAAAATTAAGCTCTCATGCTAATCAAAATTTCCTTAATTTTCATATTTGGGTGATTTTCCTAATCAAACATTCAAAACATAATCCTTTCAAATGAAGAAAATTTTTCCTAATAGCTAACCTAAACCTGGTGCAAGTTGAGGCTGTTTCCTCTTGTACTATCATTTGTTACTCGAAAGAAGAGACAGACTCCCACCTAGCCACAACCTCTTTCCAAGTGGTTGTAGTGATCAATAAGGTCTCCATGAGCCTCCTTTTTCCCCAAACACCCCCAACTCCCTCAGCTGTTATTTTGGGCCACTAACTGGAGGTAACCCCATTCACCACCACTCTCTGGGCCTGGCCACCAACACAGTTTTTTATCTAGTGAACACTACAAGTATTTTGGCAAAATTTTCTTCCACTGAATAGTTTGCTTTGCCCTTTCTAAATGTGAAGCGGGAGACTGGCACTTCTTTATTCCACCACCAGCAAGAAACTTTACAGTTGCTAGAAACTTAGTTATGCTTTATGATACAGCACTAACAATTTTTGCATCAGTTCCTAAGAATGTCAAAAGGTTGCTTAATCAAAGGTAATCTTTATTTGTTTTGTGAATTTTTTTAATCCTATGCAATCATTGCTTAAACTAGGTCTGTGATGTAACGATGACCTTGGGAGTATGATTTTGGTCTAGTGAATACTCCTACATATATTCAAGACACTGCATTACTTACATAAATAATCTCATTGCACAATTTTGCACAGGCTTTGCATACCAAATAAATATAAGCTTTCCAGTGATTTTGGTGGAGAGTGGTCCAGTGGCACTGGCTGAAGTTCTGTTTCACTTGAAGATTTCTGCACAAAAGAGATACGAGAACTTATTCTAAACCTGTGCTGTGTCCTATATAATTTTATTTCATGTCTCTTCAAACATGACATTTTACCTTCTGTAATAGATTTCTAATGTAAAAAAAAAATAAAATAATAAGATACATATTAGATGTATGATCTTTAGAAAAGATTATTTAACACACACCTTTCAAGTATACTCATTCTGCACTGGACTCATATTGACGACCTTACAGGTATTTTATATGACTGTGGCAGGTTGTGACAACCTTCCTGTGTGCATCTTCAAGCCAGTCACTACTGGTTACCCTCTGCTGTAATGGATGAGCTCACAGTATAAGACCAGCTCCCACCATGGCATAAGTATGGGATCACAGTGCTGCAACTGGGTTACTGTGGAGGACTTAAAGTTCACAGATTCCTGCCTGCAGTGCATATCAAACATGTCAGGTGAGCATTACACAGCCCTTTCTTATCACATCTTCTGATGTGCCAGACACGTACTGCCATCACATGTCCTGACGTGGATTCTCACCTGTCTGGGAGTACAACACTTCAGAAGTCTGGTAGCTACAAGGGTCAAAAAGGCAGCAACTGAATAAAAAATAATGTAAATGTAAGTCAATTGAAACTGCTACTAGAACTCTTAAGTTTAACAGTTCCTCTGTGTCTATAATACATCACTTCTGAATCTGTGTCTCTGTTATGCCAGAAGAGAAGCTTCATGAAAAACGTTTAGGGTTGGGTTTTTTAAAAATATTTACAATAATTATAATAATAATAATAATAATAATAACAAAAACAACAATAATTTAAAAAACCCAGCCTGAAACAATTGCTCCTCGAGTCTGCCTGCAAAGTATTGTGGGTTTGTTAGCTACAAAACTAGAGGGGTATGCAATACTATTAAACTCAATTTAAAAGATAATAACTCAGCCTCCAAGAATCAAGCAAAATAATAGAATTTATTTTTAAATAAGCCTGATCTCTTTCAACTTGTGTAGCCTCTCTGCTAGGCACTGATTTGCAGTAATCTGTTTTCAGATCTGGATCAGGTTTAGATTCAGTTGCTATGGCTCCCTGCTTTAAGCTCTCCTTACACATTCACCTCTCTCTTCCATAATCTTTTATGACAGATTTATTGTTAAAGAAACTAAATTTTGGGTTTCTGAAGGCTGAAGAACAAGCAGTACTTTCCTTGCCCCTTATTATAGCCAGGCAGGGTTCTACGCAGAGAGGACGAGGAAGGACACACACCATGAGACCATTGCCCTAAGGGTACATGCTGTCCAAACCTGGCTGTGCCTTCAGTGAGATGCAAGATGCAGCACCTTTGCAACCCTACATAAACCCTACAGAAACCAAGCTTATGCTTAAATGTAACCACTCCACGACTCCCACCTGAGGAGCATCTACCTCCCACTGTTGTCTGCCCCTGCTGCTTCGGGGAGTTTTGCCATTGGCTTCAGTAAGTTGGAAGTTTCACTTGATGACATGGATCTCTTAGGACAGATCTTGAAACACTCAGATCTAAGAGAAGCAGTGAGGTCAACTAGCATTTAAATAAATATTGGCAAAACTATTTGTCCTTTCCTACCATTATGGAATTCACGTACTGAATTTCTTCATTATAAAAAGCACTCAGAAAATTTCATCCTTTTTATAAAATGTCAAACATTATCCACCAAGCTTTCATCTCTGTTGTGGAAATCTGTCTGTTGGTAGAAAACCTATAAAAGCAATGGGAAGAGATTTTGCACCTGTTTCTCCATCCCTTTACCTCTTTCTTATAACCACAGAAATCCAAGGATAAAATAATTACCAGGATACCACAATACCAACACTGTAACAGTGGAATGATGTTGCAGACAGTACTTATTATTTTGCAGGACACACCCTACAGATCTTTGGAAAGATTTGTGGTGGAATACTAGTCCTTTTTTTTCCATTCTACTGACAGTGAAACAATTAATCATAAATTTAATTTACCCTCCCCTGGTATATTTAACCTACTTCTTTAGCCTTTTCACTCTAGTTTTCTTACACATATAGACATAGACATATATATACATGTAAGAGAGATGCACCGTATTTTGTGAGAGTAAGGCTGTTGGACCTTTCCTCTCTTTACTGCTAAGAGAGTAAATAGAATATCAGAAAAAGGAATTAAGGTAGCTATGAATGTGCACATTTATCCTACCTATCGTCCTTAATAAAACTTTCTCCGCAAATACAGTATCTTCCACCACCAGATGAGCATTTCATGTTTTTTGCTCATACCGTCTCCAAAAGATCTCTTACAACATTGAATCTTATCAACCGGATATGGTGCAGTGACATTTCATCAGTAAGAATAATTCATTTTAATTATATTTTTAAAAACCAACCAATTTAAAGACGTATCTTATACTTAAAGGACAAAGAAGGTCAAAATATACTATTCAGATCATCTCTGTAATGAACTATGAGACTTCTCTGATGCTCTCAGTCCTCTTGGAACTGCTTTATTTGTAATTTTTGTCAATTACTTCAATATAGCACCTTATGGTACTTTAGAGTAAGGACTATTTGTTCTGTACAAATACTAACATAAACTGTGATGGAGTCTCATTTAATGCCGTTCAGTGTACTACAGTGGTATATGCATGATATATGTAAAAAAATAAGTTTACCTTAATGGATAATGAACACACAAATCAAAATGACCCATGGCTAGTAAGCACCACGAAGTTGGCCAGAATTATAAGCAGCAAGTACAAAAATAAATTGTACTCATTCTTTTTATACAGATATTAATATATCTTGGATTGTTAAAAGAATCCCATATTATTCCAAGAATCAGTGTTTGACACCTTAATGCCTGACATTGTTTCATTACCCTCAAGGCAGCAATAACACTTTTTGCTTTCCTTATCTTTGATATTAGTAATAGAGAATCTGTATCACTAGAGTTTAAAGATGACCCTCTGAAAGAGATTGTGATGTTTCTTGTGTTGACTATATTTTAGCCAGTAGCCCTTTTCTGACACAGCTGCTTAGATCAGCAGCAACTAGATTTGTATAGCTGATGCGTTAGGTTTTAACTTTTATATTTTTCAAATGGACAAAGTTATATGCTGGAGCCTTCCTTTACATCTCAAATCACAACCTCTTGCCAGCAGTTTAGAAGTAATACAGGTCTGTATTGGACACCAGCCTTTTCAGCTGTATCACCCATTTTTTGATTTTAGTGTTCCTGAAGCTGACAGGACGCCCAACCTCCTCACTATGCAGCATTGCCATTTCTAGTGTAAGACATCAGACAAAACTGTGGGAGATTTGAACTGAAAGAGTATTCATCAGCTTTCATTTTGGAAATCAAAATAAACCAAATTATGGCCATGTTGAATAAATAGTCCATTGAGTGGAATAGTTCAATTTAAATAATCTACTCTGAAGAGTATTTAGAATTCCTTTCAGAATTCACTTCTTACTTTCAATAATCATCAGTGCCCTTTTAATAGTCATTTGTGGCTTAGTGATCACTTTCAGGTTCTCTTCTATTATAGAAATGACACTGTGAAAGTCCTAAGTGGTCCTCACTGAGTTCTTAAATTAACACTGAGAGTTAAAATGTCCAGAAAATTATATACCTTTGCTTAAAACACAATTGGGCTTGTGAGAGAGGGGAATATTTTATTTATTTATTTAAATTAGTGCCCTCATTTTCTTCCTACTTTTCTTTACATCTTTGTCTAATAGGACTCCAATGTGCTACTTCTGGCTGTTCCATCAGTTCATACAGGAGCATCATTCTGGACTAAAATGTTGCATAAGAGTGCACACCTGAGGCCTGCAATTAAAATGTAGTTACTCTCACACTGATGATTTGTCTCCTCTATTAGAATCCAGCTCAAACGTTTAGAATACTATTCAATGAGCACAGCTACCAGGAGTCAGAGGTGTAATGAATCTCTTACCTCTATAAAATTATGATTCTGAACAGAAAAGGACTTCAACTTTTTATTATTTTCATCAATTCTTGTCCAAAATTATAATTTCAAAGGTAGAATTTCAAACCAATCTCATTTAAAAACCCATAACGTTTTCAACATTAATGGTTAATTACATAATAATTAAAATTAACTGAACCTAAAACTAAGATCTAAAAAACTAACGTTTCAAAATAAAACTAAAAGTTTATGGACCAGAGTGAGCTACTTAGGACAGCTGCAGATTCCAATATTGTTCTGCTTGTTAGTTTTGGAACTAGAACTACATTACTCCATCTACAGAATGGACAAAAGAAGGAAGAAAGCGCTGTAATTCCTGGGTTAACACTGCAAAGTAGGGCCAGTTTATTGTCATCATTATTTAGTCTGATCCCTGCCACACAAACCCCAACAGAAGAAATAATATTAAGTTGCATAATCTCAAAATCTCCTTGAAGCTGAAGCCTCTGCATTTCCTCTCCCATACTGAAAAAGCTCCTCAAACAGGATCTATCCATCTTTCAGTCTAGGAACAGACTGAAGTTAAGAAAAAAAGTACTAGTCTTCTGGTTTTTAACACCCATTAATGAACTGCTTAGCTTTTTAGATAATATTTCCTTCCTTAAATTATAATTATTAGTCTTCAAACAGGAAAACTATAAAGAAGGAAGAATATGAATAATGGAAATCCTCACTTCAAGGCACGACATCTCAACAATTTTCTGAATTGCTAAAGCATATCAAAGATAGACAATCCACCTGGAGTCTGCTCTATTTTGAATTATAGAACAAGGTCGGTAAACTCAAAAAACCCACATGCTAATACTGTTATTTTTACATTTTGAGGGCACATAGTAAGGATTTTTCATGTAAGTATTGCAATTGCTATGTTCTACTTATAAAATCAGCAATTATTAAAAAAGAGAGCATGATATTCCCAATTTCATTTTACGATTATTTGGCTAATTTTTATAATACATTTAGTAAAGATAATACAGGAGGAGAGGTTTTCACAAAAGTTATTACGTTAAAATTTTTTCTGAGGAACAGGTTTTCTCTTTCTTTCAAGAGAAAATATTAATCACAAAATAACATTTTATAATGCAGTTTGATATATGCCAATTGTATATTTTCTTTCTAGTGTTTTCAAATGAGCTGTTTAAGAAATAAACAACTTCTTTGGGAAGAACAGTGATTTAGGATATTACTGTCCTTCAACTGAGCCACAGGAGTATCTTGACAAATCTGACTTTCAAATGAACTGAACTAGAAGTATTCAAATTATTTCAGGTTTGCGTAGGAGATCTTCCAGAAAAGTAGATGTAGCTGGGAAGGACACATCTTCACTCATTAAAGACAGTAAATAACAATTAATTTTCCCAATTTTTCACCACAATGACCCTGTTACCTTACTTTTCAAAGAACAGTTCAAATATATGCTTTCCTTATCTCTTAAAATTATTTTTTTTCCTGCTCCACTGGACACAAAGCAGACACAAAGAAACAGCTATGTACTATAATTTTATGTGTAGGATAATTTTTTGTCAGTCCAAAGTAAAATAATATGTATAGAATTACAAAGTATACATCAATAATGACTGGAAGACTTAGACTTTTTCCTAAATTTTATAGGAGAGAAAAGGTAAAACAAGACATTAGCAGAGTGGCTATAATTGTCTCGCTTTTTCTGGCTATTTTTGCAATGTGTGTGTTCTTTCCATTTTCAGCAGGTCACTCTTGTCCAACAGAAAGCCTCATTTGAGTTCCAGTTCAAAAATATTTGATCAAACCTGCCTAGTATAGTTTGACCTTGTTACATCACCTTGTTCTTTTCATCTTTCCCCATCTGATTTTTTTTATTTGCTATTAATTTTTCAGAATAAATACCTGATCTTAAATGAGCCTGCAGATCAGCACTTTCAGTTTGTTTTTTTCTCCTTTTCCCAGAATTTCCAGAAGAGCACAACGTTACTTTTGACCTAGAACAAGAGTAAAGGAGGTTATCTTGAATAATGGTGTATGCATTGGTGCTTAGAATAGCGTGTCTCTTGCTGTCCTATAAAATTTTATTACTCATGGTGAATGACATATTTGAATGGCTACGGTGGGATGAATACCTTATGTTCCAATCATGATCTGAAACTGTTTCATTTAATTTGGGGGTGGTGTCCTAGTATGCCATTTAATCTCATGGAGCATTTCCAAACAGAATCCTTTAAAGGAAGGTGAAGGATCACAGCACAGGACAAATGTGTTGTCTGGTAAGCCTGAGAAGCAAGCAAAACTTTCTGGAGAGGGGACAGGAAAGCAGTGACCATCACCATCACACGCTGAAGAAAAGGCTGGACCAACCTTATGGAATTTATGGTAGTTATGGAAGTGTCGTCTTTAATACAAAAATTTGATTACATATATAAGCTACAGGTAAAAACTCTGTTGTGAAAATGCATCAAGTTTGGCCTGTCTTCCAAGCTGCTGAGGTCCGGAAAATGTATTTTGTCAACTTAATGCAATTTGAAATTAGTATTTTGATTTCATATTCCTTTTTTGAAAGTGTTTGTGTTGGGCTGATGCTGACCAGCTGCTAGACACCTCCATCCAATCAATCGCTCGCTCCCAATCCTCAACAGAGTTGGGAAGAAAATAAGATGACAAAAGCTTATGGGTCAGGATAAAGACAGCGAAATTAAGTACAAACTACCTCTGGGGAAAAACAGACTAGTCTTTGGGAAAATTACTTTAATTTATTACCAATTAAAATAGTTTTAGGCAGTGAGAAAAAAAGACAAAATTAAAATGGCATGTTCCTCCCAGGCTCACCTTCACTCCTTCACTCCCAAGCCCCACCTGCCCTGACTCTGCCCTGAGGGATGCAGGAGGTGTGGGGGCTGTGGTCAGTGTTCATACCATCCCCTCTTGGCTGCTCCTGATCCATCATGGGCTCCTCTGCAGAGACCCAACTACTCTGGTGTGGGCTATCCAGGAGAAGAGATCTCCTCCTGTCCCTCCCCCTGCTCTCCCCTCGGGGTTGGCAGGGCTGTTTCTTCCCTTTTTCCCCTCACCCCTCCCTGCTCGGGGCTGAGGGGCTCAGCTGTGCCTGGCATTGCCTCTTCTCATGGACACCCCTGTGGCCTCCACCAGCACCTACTTTGAGCACAATTGTTTCAAAAATTTGAGTCAGGAGTATAAACATGAGCACATGAACATATACATTGGTTGAAAATTATTGGTTCAAAGTTTCAGAAAATGCAGATCCTACAACTCGTGGTTGTTGGGAAATTAGAGTAGTTTTCAATATCCTAAAGGTCCAAAACACTCATCAGGTTTTACACTGGTTTTATTCCAGAAAACTCAAATGCAAAAAGCCACTTTGGCCATGCCAGTTGGCCAAGCCCCTGAGATTTCTCTCTAAAGAGGTTAACCTTAGTAAAAATTCAAGAGATTTTTAAGGATGTTAGTTTGGAGAATACCTTCCTTACCAGGCAGTGGCATGGAGTGGATGGTCAGAAATTTTCTGTGTCAAAGAGAACCTGTTTGATGCCTGTCTTTGTATTCAGCTCCCAGTACCACTGGGGAGGGGAGACAGCCTCATGTTTCTTTAGACTTCCTTAGCCACCACATACAAAGTTTTGATTCTTCATGAAAGTTATATTATTTTAAACCTGGAATAATGGAAAAAGTTCCACAGCTGTTGGAACTTCTTGTATCTTTTTATCTGATAGTTGCCTGACCTATAATAAAATCAGTTATCTGCAGGAACAGCTTTTTACTCAGTGATGCTCAATAGAGGCATGAGTAAGACAGACAGATGAAGTACAAAATGCAATGCGTTCCGTGATAACATCAGCAAGCCCAGTGTGCCTCTGAAACTGCAGCACCATTATTTTACAGAAACACTAAAATATATATGAAGCAGACAGATGAAGACACACTAAGCATGCTAAAATATCTACAGTTTCTTTGTCTCAAAGGAGCATGTGTAACAGTGTAAGTCTGCCTTTACATTGCAGTTGGAAGAACAGAAGCTGCCTGCACCACTCTATCCAACATCAACCTAAGCGGAGGCATTAGAGGTCATAGAAATGCTGTTTGTCTTAATGTTTGAATCTGGTCTGTACAGCCTGAAGACACAATGAAAGTAGGGCTGCTTACACACTATTTTCAGTTATTTTTCAGGACAACAGATTTAATGACATAAGAATGAATTAACTGACAGTCTCTCCTCCCTGTACTCTCTGTTAATAGAAGATAATTCAAGCTGCACTTGAAAAATAGGACAGATCAGATTTATCGTTCCCAATGGGACCTTAATTCTGCTGCCCTGTATATCCATTTTGTCCACTGAATGAAGCTGAAGTTCCATGGATAAAATAGGAAATAAGCAGACTGCCAAGGACTCTTAAAATTAAGACATTCTTCCCAAAAACAAGGTGATTGCCACGGGCCTACACAAATCACCATAAGAATACCACCATATGATTAGCGTACACACCCTCAACTTTTCTTTCAAAAAAACCCCACTGGCTTAATACTCTTGTACATGAAATAGGTTGTACAGGCATAACCAAACATATTTCTATTGCATGTGTACTTTATTAGCTATTTTAAAACTACTTACACACATGCTCTCTTCTGTGCAGAGCAGACATATGAAGGCCTCCCGTGTGGCCAGTGCAGGGGAACAAGATGGTTACTCAGTCTGGCTGAAGTGTCTGTCAGCCTCACTTCTACGTAGCAGATCCTCTCCAGGCCTAGGTTTCTGCATAGCCTAAGATGTCTAGACTTATATCACTCATCTCCCTCCCACTCCTCTCCTCTCCATGGCTGCTTTTTTTGTTATTTGTTGTTTGCTAATAGATGTTTAGCAGAACCCACCTTGCTTATTGTGCAACCCCACGCCAATCACTTTGGAAGTTGGTGGTTGCTGCTTGGGCCACTAACACTTTCTGATCTCTCATCCCAAATCTGCTACCAAGATGAAAAAGTGGAAAGAGTTTAACTGTCCATGTTTGTGCCTTTACAACACTTACATGACCCATTGGAACAGGGCAGATGTAGTCCAGAGCTTTTGGACACACATATAATTCTGTGACAATTATCTTTTACCTTGTTTTCCCAGTTCATACCAGAATCATCTAATGAGTAAGAGCTGGACAGATATTGTCCAGATTTTGCTTAAATGAATGGCACTTTTGGATAGGTTTTACCCCCTGATCTGTGGCTACTTCCGTCAAAACCAAATGTGGCTAAGCTCAACTTCAATTTTAACAGATCATCAAAACCTCTGAATGTATTTCTAAGAGAAAAAACCCCAAAAAACTAATGACAATTATGGGGGTAAAATACACCTGAAAGAAAATTTTATTAACATATATATGCTTGGATCTTTGGACTTTTAGCCAAGGTGAGAGTCAATCAAACCAACAAAAGAAGAGGAAGAGTATTGGCTGTTACTATCCTGACTGATTGCTTTAAATGACTCAGGAAAGGACAGGGAAGTCTTTTCAAACTATAGTAGCGAGTGAAGACCAGAGAATAAGGAATCCTCAGTTGTAGCTGGAGGGGTGTTTTCCATCAATACAGATCTGAATGACAGGTCAAAGCCAAAGCAGAAACAGCTGTATCTTGCTCAAAAAAAGAAAACATGATTTCCACTGTTTGTTAGACTCCTAGCAAAAACCCAAAAATTTACAATTACAAGGTGGAAAGGATTTTTAGAACCACTTCTGAGTTTAAACAAAACACCTTTATATATTTACAAGGATGTTCCTAAGGGTTGATTGCTGTTCTGCTGAATCCTGCTCGATTCTACAAACTTAGGCATCAAGGCTTTCTCACTTTGAATTATAAGCATTATAATTGTATATTCTGAACCCATAACAGCAAATCTTGATGGAACTAAGTCATTAACCTGAATGATATGGCTGATTTTTCTAAACATCTATTAAAAAACATTATGAGTACTTGTTTATCTGCACTTCTATAAGCTCTCAGCATTGAGTCTATTTATTTTTCTGCATCTAATTACTTTGCATAATGACATGTTTATACTACTGGCAATCTTCTCTTTGAGAGTGGAATTATGCGTACAGTATCTATACAGATACGATCCAAACTGAAGAGGTTAATGCACATACTATTATAAGTAAAAACTTGATAAAGGAAAAAAATGTTTTATATATAATTTTAAAAATTCAGCATCTTTCAAAGACTAATGATCCCAGCTTTTATGAGCTGGTATTTCATTCTGAATATTCATTTAAAATAGTAATGAAATCTTGGTTGTCCTGTGGAATTTGTTCATCCCAATAGCATCAGAGATTCCCCCTGAGTTCTGTAACTGAGTTTATGTTGTCCTCTTTCTTCTAAAGACAGCTCTGGAAGTCTTGTAAAGACAAGATTTAACTGAGATGTCTAATGTCTTCAGATTGCATCCAGACCCTCTGTATGGAAGCAACATTTTTTTCTGTTTTTTGCTGTTTTCTTTTGGTAAAGATATTACCAAGTTCTAAAAATAAATACATAGCAGTGAAGTGAAGAGAAAGACAACGAATTATACTCATATTAAGATCAAACTGAAAATGGGTGAAGGTTCAGAACACTTAAATTTTTCTCAGCCTACTCTCATGTCCATAATTTCATTAACTATCTGAAGCACTTTGCTTTGTGGTTTACAAACAATTTTCCTTATATTCTTCTGTGACAAAAGGTAATAGCCTTTGCTATCTCCTTTATATTCTGTTTTGTTCAAGGATTTACCTACAAACACACACTAGATTCTTTTTGTTTATAATCACGTTTTTTTTTTCATTCCTTCTTCCTCCTGCTCAGTAAAAGTATGTGCAGTCAAAGATATGAGACGCCTTTCCCTTCATAATCCATGATATAATTCTCCTTTGAAATTAAGTCCAGTTGGGTATCATAAGGTCATTCCAAGTAAACTCTGAAGTCAAGAGCAATTTAGGATTTTGACAAATACAACAATAATTTATTATCTCTTGGATGAGCCTGGTGTTCTACCCCCAAAGCACATGAATTCATGTTCAGATTGCTCTTAGGCCAGTTCAACAGGTGGCTGACATGAACCGGCATTACAAAGCAAAGAATGGGTAAATCACATCTGGAAATCTGGAGATAAAAGTCAGTTGCGTAACTCAGAAATTGGTCCATCTCACAGATAGGAACAGAGGAAGGAAAAGCAAAAGCTTTATTCAGGCACACAAATACTTTCCTAGAGACACTTTGTTTTTCTGCCACTGCCCCAGTATAACATCCATGACCACTACTGTTTGTACAGATGATCATCTCAGTGGATTTTGCTCAATACACTGTACAAGCAACCCACACCATTATACATTTGTTATTCTCACTCTGTCGTGCAGCATATGAGTGTTTGCAGACAAAAGTGCTGAAAGCCAGGCTGGTTCCTGTTAACCATCTTGGTCTTTCAGATTATCAGTGGTTTTTTTCTCAATTATTTTGCAATGCAGACCTGACCAAGCCATTCTGGTAGCAGCTACTTTATTACTAAAAAAGAAAAAAAAGGTATCTAAAAATAATAGTTGGATTTCTAAAAATTATAATCAGGCATATCCATTTTTTTTTTAATTCCTCTCCATTGATTTGCCAGGCAAGAAAAAAATGATAATTGATGATATAACTACACCACAAGGCATTTTATTTGAAATAACATAAAAATTTATTTTTGAGGTACAAATTTAAATACCATCTTTAATAGTTATTAGACTAATACTGAAATTTATCACTGAAACCTGTATTCCTTTTAGGTCCATGAATTTATTTCAGATGCTTGTTGATTGTTAATGGGTTTTTCACAGAAATTTAAAAGCATTTGCATGTAAAATACTAGTGACAGTAAAGATATTAAGAAAAAAAATCTATGAGAAAACTAATTTCTTTTAAATAATTATGATGAAATTTTATAGAAATTCTATACAGAAAGGCTAGTGCCTTTTTAATTCTAGATGTGGTTTAACTACGGAAAGAATACGAAAAAATTCAAACTTTTCTCTTCTCTTTACTGTATCAGCATTTACAGTTTCATTTTACAGTAATAAAACTTAGGTTTATGTTCTGTATGTATATTCCAAGATTTTTTTGCTATTTAACATGAAATTGCGTTTGAACAGAATCCAGTCAGCATACATTAATTTTGTCCATCTAAGGAAATGGCAAATGTATAGGTAAATGTAATGAATCCTTGTTGAGAAATTAGGTCTCCAATGTATATACTTAACTGATGGGCTGAATTTCATTTTTCCTTCACAGGAATATTGTGTATGTTATTGTATGATGGGTTTCCCTGCTTGAGCAGGGAGATTGGACCAGATGACCTACTGTGGTCCCTTCCAACTTTGTTCTGTGATTTTGAGATTCTGTTTGTTTTACTACATTTATTTGCTGTAGTTGTTGTGTAACTCTACATGAATGAGAACTTGGTCAATTTCAATGTTTGAATAATATTTAGCCAGCTTAAAAGAAGAACTGAGAGCTGATCATGAGGAAGCTAAAAGAATTATCTAGCTGTGATAAAAGGAGACGCTTGTTTTTGCTCATGATTGTCATTCCTTCATTTTCACATTTACTACCACTCATTAATAATTTTTAATGTTTCTCCCAAGAATATAAAAATTAGTTGGTCTCATGTTCTGTGGAAAAAGAAAGGAAGTGCGAATCCAGTTTTAACACTTCAAAAAACACATTTAAAGATTGTGTTAAATTTCTCCAAACCCTGCTGAAAATCAATCATCTCTTCTCTGTTGCACATTTAGACCATGCAAATTGTGGCCATAATATTGTACAACTGGATATAAAAAATGAGGTTATATATGTCCTTTAATTGTTTTAAATGCTTACTTTGATAAATGTATTCAGAGGACATATGGTCATTTAAGTTCTGCCAAGGTCATTTGAACATGCAGTATTCAACTTGCATGAAGGCAAACCAGTCATTTTTACAGATAGAGATATACACAAAAATTGCTGCATGACCTACTTGATAACATTTAATTGACTAAAAAAATTAGATTGGTACTCATGCAAAGACAAATGTATATTGCAGCATCTCAGCACTTGAAAACAGATAAATACACCCACAAATCTGTGGCATCTTTCTTTCATTCTGTCCATATCTCTGGTCTTCAGGGCCATCACCGTAATTGGAAAGCATTAACTTACATACAAGAACTTAAATATATATTAGTTATAAAGTGGGAAATGATGCGCTGTCAGATGTCATGTTAGGGACGTGGTTTAGTGGTGGACATGGCAGTGTTAAGTTAATGGTTGGGCTTGATGATCTTACAGTTCTTTCCCAAGCCAAATTACTCTATGATTCTATGGTAACACCTCTAAAAACACAACCTTGACAGCATCTTATAATTATCAGTGTGACAGCTCAGAAACCTGAGCACTGGCCTTCAGAAATAGCATGTCTGAAAGCAATTCCAAAAACATGTAAAAAATTTCTGAAAGCCTTGTTCATGATATGGTGTAGTTTATCAGTATCTGAGTGTCCTCAAATTCTGGACAGCTGTGTTTAAGTGTCACCTGGTTTATTTAGTGCTGTAAAGCATTGTCTCTTTTCAAGACCTAACAATGATCTATGTTCTCCATCTTTGTTAACGCTTTTGTACAATGAGCAGATTTAGAATTATGTGCCATGGAAACTCTAAGTGTTTAAAACTAATAGAAACTCAAAAGTGATGGAGCTCTCTCTCAATTACTGATTTTCCAGTAAAAGGCAGACGGGCATTGTGTGAACATATTTTTTCACAGCCAGACCTGGTGATGAATCTTCCTAGGCCCACCCAGTGAGAAGACTTATCATAAAGGCATCCTTACCTGGCAGTGGTGGAAACCTTGACAGAGAAGCGTTGGTTCTAGAAAATCTTTGAAGTTGTCTTTTACATTAGTAGCAACTTCAGTAGCAGAAGAGTCTATAAAGGAAATCTTTACTCCATCTCAGGTTTTTGCTTCAAAGAAAGCAGTGATTAACAACGATACTTGTCAAGAAGCTGAACCTCTGCTTCAAAACTACGTAAACTATTCGTAGTTAACCTGGCTTCAGAATCTGCTGGGTGAGCAAACACAGAAAACACCTCTAAGCAAAATCAGAGTGAAGCCTGCAGTTCCAGAAATATTCTACAAATTGACAAAGCCAGTGCAAGAAATTCCAGCCTTCCATATGCCAGCTGTTAATTCTTACATTCCCACAGCTGTTTGCAGCACCTCATTGGGACAATGAAGTGTCTGTGGGCCACCTTTGTAACCCAGATAGGTACACAAAATAGAGAATAGGAAGACTGTTATAGCACACTATATTATACTTCCAGGAAGTAATTAGCCTTTGTGCTACATCTCCTATCCCTAGAACTTCTAAAGATTTTTTAGAACAAGTCCAAGGGGGCTGAAGTGTCTTCAAGAGTCTCCGAGCCTGGAGTTTATGAATTTCCAAAGCCTTGTGAGCTAACAATGCATGAAAGAGGGTCCAGGCAGAGAAAAGCTGGAGTTTGTACTAGGTGAGAACTCTGTAACTCTGAAGGAAATCTGTATTTATGTTCCTAAAAATATGGATCTTTTTCTTTCCCTGAGGAGCTAGGTTATTATCAGAAAGATGGATGCTTTTTTCTTTAAAGCATGCTATTTTTTTCCTAGTCAAACACTATTTGTAAGAAATGAGAGATGGTTCACTAGAGAAAAGCTAGAACACACTATTTGGGATTGATAGCTTATTTATTTCATGGTGATTAATTGAAATAATTTTTACATCAAAATTTTAATTTACACTTCTCTAAAGCTGTTGATTTAAAGGTGACT
Organism: Pachycephala philippinensis; assembly: GCA_013397055.1. NCBI lineage: Eukaryota > Metazoa > Chordata > Aves > Passeriformes > Pachycephala > Pachycephala philippinensis. Next base: position 125,316 of record VWZT01008898.1, read on the forward strand.
TTAGCATTTCTCAGTTAGCCATAGCTCTTTGCAACTAATAAATCTGCTTTCTGTGACAGCAGGACAGGATCTTTGTGTTTTGTTTGATTTATCTTATACACCAAACTCCTATAGAAATATGTCTACACAAAGACCGTTCCCAATGTGGTAGTTCTCCAGCACTAATGATAACCATATTTTTTGTACGGTATTGTACACTCAAGTTTTGTGTAAAAGAATTAAGACTTTTAGCTCAGGTCAATGATTTTGGCAATGCAGTCCTTGCTGGTGCTATCCCATCAATACGAATAAGATGTGCTATAAACTCTTCCGTGTGTATGTGTGAATTGATTAAAGAATAAGAATATTGTGCTCAGTGTTATGGTGCAAGCCATGACTAAGAGCAGACAAAATGATTTGCCTCAGAAGCTAGAGGCCAAAAGACACAAAGTCTTATTTTGCTCAGGACTTGAATGGCAGAAATGTAAAACATTACCTAAAAGTAAGGCTGATCCCAAATCTCTGAGGCAGAGACAGAGATGTAGCCTACATAGTACATGAAGTGCTGATCATGGAAATAACTCTGTGATCTGTAGTCATATGTCATTAATTTAATCCTGGTGGAGAAACAATTTGGCTAAAAAGTTTTGCCTCCCAGTAAGGTCCTGTATATATGTATACATGTTTTGGTTTGATTTAAGTTAAAATAAAATCTGTAATATTTCTAATGTATGGAATATGTTTTGTCTTGACCTTAATTTGACTTGAAATAAGTACTATTTTCCCCATACAGACTTGAAAAAGATAGAGTGCTAGACTGTGAGGGATTTGAAGATTATATGGGATTGCTTCATAAGCAATTACTTGTTTTCTGCTTGCTCATATTAGTATTTTGCTACCAGTTAAAATTTCCACAAGCATTTACTTGTATATTACCAACATCTAATCTTTTTCAGCATGAATTACTTTTTTTGAGTGGAATCGTGTCTAATTGAGCAAGGCCAAAAACCTGGGGGGGTTTATGTTTACGTTTACGATTATTAGTCATTTTTGCAGGTATCAATTGACAGTATGTATGTACTTGGTATTCACTAAATTTTTAGTGAATTTTCATGGCAATGTATATGCATTGTATTTCCATATGTAATGATAATCCTAAGATACTGTAGTTAACAAGAACAAATACTGTAGATATTATTTCTTCAAGATGTGGCAATGCATAGAGATTCTAAGAGGTAATATATTGGCATCATCAAACCTAATCAAATATGTAATGTATATTTTGCACTGAACTACTCATTAACCTCAACATTGTGGAACAGTCAGTCTCTAGCGAAATAGGTTTTGATAATATTGATGGAAGTTAAAGATTTATGTAAGGCCTCTAAGATGCAAATGGCTGCCACATCTCAGGCAAATAAGATAAAAAAGTATGTGAAAAGTATACCCACTAAGACAACAACGAGCCAAGAAGTCATGGGAATGTGTTTTTTGTATAATTCCATTAAAAGACTTCCTTAATTTTTTGCAAATTACAAAGATGAATGATACAAACTGATTAAGATATTGGTTCTAACAGCTGTTCCAAACTGTAATACATTATGAACAAACATATTTTCTACAGTGTTCAATGAGAATTTCTCCTTAATAACTAAACATACTGAGACATTGAAAAAAACCATGCTAAACCTGTCCTTATAAAAGAAGGTTATGAAGGTTATGAAGTTGGAATGTATCTAAAATTTTGATGAAAAAATACAGGAAAGTTTATTTAAAGTCGAAAAATTTTGAAAGCCTTAATCAAACAAATCTTTGTTTTCAGAGGGGATTTTGCTGAAATAGAGTAAAAAATACTCAGTGTTTCAAAATTTAAATTATTGTTATTATTAACCACAAAAATATAGACGGTAACTTCATTTTTATTCAACATACTGATTGCTCAAGAGGTAATGGAGTGGCCCACTATCAAATGAGTAAAATCTGATTGAGATATCAGAATTTGGCATGTTGACAGAAAATAAAGTGTTCAGCTCTTACAGTGCAGGAAGTGATACAATTATCTAGACAGGTTTTTCCTGACCTGAATGTAGGATCGTATATGTGCAATATTGCAAGAGAGGAACATCCAGCTTCTCGATGAGGCCATTTTGTATACTTCCAAATGAGCTATTTAAAGCAGAAAGCAGTAGGTAAATCATCTTTACCTTGCTGTACAAATTTCCATTTATTTTTGAATCCAAATATTCTTATGAACCTCTTTTCAAAATGCAGAAAATAGTATCAATTACATTTTAGCTTTATTCTTAGGAGCCTATTACTGAACAACATACTGTATGCTAGAAAAAATTTATGTGGCAACATTAACTTACTGTCCAGAGATCAGAAGCAGGAAAACACATTTGTTCAATCAAAGAGTAAGCTTACTTTCTCTCTAAATTGATTTCAGAAGTATTTAAATTTGAGTTAAGAATTGCTAGCAGTATTTCAGCTGTTCCAAACCTTGGAATATTCTATTTAGATAAGGTGGCTGAGCAAATTAAAACATAAAGGCTAAATTCATTCTGAATTCATATAACAGTCCCAGAGTCACTGAAAGTGCATTAGAATTAAATTTAATGCCTACAGATCAAATGGGAAATAATTTGTGCACCAATTAATCAAAAGTGCATTTTAATGTTCTTCCATAGAACATCATGACTGACATTTCATAGAGACAAAGCTACGGATTTAGAAAGAATTGGCAGTGTTTCAACAACCGAAAGGTGTTTCCTCTCCCCTTATCCCTTCCTGAAGCCACTATTATAATCTCTATTATAGGCAAATATGTCTTCCAAAAAAAGAACGTTTTACTACATAAATTCAAGTAGAAATGCTCATATGTATTTCAACAATGCTCCCTCTGCCCTAGGGAGGAAGTGGGAAAAAAAAGCAGTAGAAGCTTCTTGCCATCTGCTTGTAGCAATTTCTCCTGAATTTTAAAAACTGAGGCCAAGTATTCACTTTTCACCAATGATATTTAGGGAAGTTTTGGAAAGACTGAAAAGCTCCATTAGGCCTAATGATGGTCTTTTCAGTTCTTCTGTGGTCTGTGGGTCCCACTACCCCATTCAGCAAACCAACAAGTATGTCCACTTTGTATAGGCACTAAAAGCACACAAAACCCAGGGTGCAAGGGACATCCAGGTGTCTAGACAGTTTTCACAGTAGGTTTTGCTGTTTCTGCTACCTGTCAGTTTGCCAAAGTTGTACTACTACCCAGCTGCCGAGCTATCTGGTTTAAAGCCTATTTGTTTAAAGTAAGCTGTTGTTACCCTTTTCCATCCCTCAGGGCAGTGTTTGGATGGGCTGTGCTGGAAAACGTCCCGAAGGCATATTTTTCTATGTATTTTATCATGGCTTCAGTAATTCTGAACATTGAGAAAAGGTACTAATGGTGTCCAAATAAGGGAGATAAGTTTATGCACGTCCCTAACTGTGAGCACATATGTAACAAAAATATTCTAATATGTATTGTAATGCTCACAGACACTGTTGATCAGGGAAGTAAGCTTGTCCTTGCCTTGGTTCTCCTTTTGCTGTACAAGTAATTGACTTTCAGGGACCAAATCCAAATGCTGTTAAAGTCAGTGGAAAAATTCTTGTTGTCTGCAGTGTTCACAAAATCTATACTGAAGTGCTGTAATTCTTTAAGTGGTTTGTTCTGGTGTTGGTAATTAAACTTAATTTCCACTTTCTTTCAATTCATCTTTATTTAAGTTTCTTCCCCTATATAAAGTGTCCAAACATGTAAAATAGAAGCAGCTGTGTTTTTATTAGTACCATAAAGTATGGTCTTAACCCATTAGTAAGAGTGAGAAAACAGAACAATTTTATAAATCTTATTTTGGCAAAGGAAAATATTTTGTGAAGGTAGAAAAAAAATGGGAGAGTTGCAATTTGAGTTGAAACTAGATGGAGGAAAAATTGCAGATGTCACTTTAGGATCCCAAACTCTCTAGATGTATTATCATGAAATACAGAATACTTCTGCTCAGCAGGCAAAACTGGAGAGAGTTCTCAATACTTCTAACAGGTTGCAACTGATGTATGAAGTTATAGAACAACCAGGAGCGAAAAAGGTTGGCCTGGTCATTCAAGACGAGCCATATGAATCACCTTCTGTTCACAAGTAAGAGGTGAAAAAAACATATAACTCCTAGTCCTGGGGAGAAAAAGTGTATAGAATTATAAGCTCAGGTATAGTAAATTGTTTTTGAAGTCAATGGAACTATGTGTCTGAAGATCTGGCCGAGGAGTTAGATTCTTCTCATTTTATCATGTTATAAATGATGAAAAACTGTTGAAAAAAATGATTTCACAAAGACAGAAAACTGGTGTAAAGAGAGAACCACGCCTAGAGACCTACACTACTCCTGGAGACAATGCAACACTCAAAAACTTGTGTTTGCATGAGTAGTGTCAGTAATTGCAATGGGATTACAAGTGAATCTAGCCAAGCACAAACAAAAATATTTTCAAGATCAGAACCTAAAAGCTAGTGTTCCCAAATGTTTTAAAGTGATTTTTGAAATGAACTGTGTTACAGATAAGGGCCATACAAATGGCTGACAGTAAATCCTTGTTGTCATTACCATTATCATCAGTAGTGCAGAGGGGAACGGATGGCAGCACAAGGAAGCAGGCAAAATGGCATATTAATGTTCAGAGTTGAAATCCACTCACTCTGTTCTTCTCTCGGTTTCATAGACACCACTGCTATTTATGGAAATGTTTTCACTGTGGTAAACACACTTTTGTTGCTGATGTGTGTTTATGGATTACATGAAATGAAAAAAACCAATAGAATAAGATATTTTAAAAAAATCACACATCCAGAAAGTGCATTAAATGAGGATCAGAGCCTTTGGATAAACCTAATAGATAGCAATATATGGAAAATCCAGAGTTAACACCACTGTAATAAACAGTCATTTGGATTTGTGCTGCTAGCAGAGAATACCAGATAAAGATTTGATAGCAGCTCTTATGCAACCACTGGTAGCCTAAATTCTGACTACCATGCTACATGCTTGTCTAGATCAGAATTACTATTATTGGAGGCAAGAATGCTTAATATGCAATGCTAGATCAACACAATTAGAATTTTCCTCAAGAATATATGAGCTTTGCCAAAAACAGAATTAAATTTTTGAAAGCACAAAATTAGGAAATAAACTCTCAATCAATTATTTTATTGAAGTATGTAATTTTGGTAAAATCTGTAGTGGATTTTTTCTTCTAAAATTGCCTTTTTCACCCTTTCATTATTATTCAGGACTGCTAGCATTTACCTTAATTAAACAAAATATAACTCAGAACTTGCTATGAGACACAGATTCTTAGATTTAACAATATTCTGGTCCATAATACATACTGATGGAAATGAAAAATCCTTCTATTAAAAATTGAAGTAATTACATTAGTAATAGTATATTGATGAGTGTTCAAGAAAAGAAGAAAGTAAAATCTTCTACAAATAGTCACAAATTACACTAGAAGATGATCACATTTAAAAAAAAAAATCTGAAAAACTAACACTCAAATTTAAATAGAACTACAAACCCCAGGTGACCACCCCAGTGTAAAAAATTGCAACCTGCAAGTTCAAACCCATTTCTGCTACCAGTAAACCCTGCTCAAAGAACTATCTTAATCCCAGTCTCTCCACATGCACACCCCACAAGGTAGTAAATTGTGTCCCAAGATCCACAGGTTTTTAGGTGGATGACACTAAAACAATGGCAGTGTACCAAACAATCAGAGAACTGTGGTAGGAGCAGTCACTAGGAGATTTTATGTTTTCTAAGGCAATCCCCCTTCTTTAACCTGTTAGTTCAGAGTCTGAAAGGAGATTCATAAAAAACCCTTGCAAAATAAGCATAAAATTTAAAATGTTTAGCTCACCTCAAAACTAAAAACTATGAAATCGAAAGCTGTGGATTTTTTTGAATATTACTGCTCCCAGCTACTGAAAAAAACCCCAACTTTGTTTCTGCTTGAGTCCTGAAGAAGAGCTTGCATCCTCAGAATCCTGCCTGTTTCATGCAAATGTGTCAACTCAGATCAGTAATGCTACCACTTTTCCATGTTAACCTGGTTTCTTAAAAAAGAGTATACAATACAATTGTAAGAGTCAAATGGGATTTTTAATAAAGATGATGTTTTCAGTTCAGTGACAAAATAAAAATATTGCATTGGACACTGTAATGTAGGAACTCTTTTCTTACTAATGTGAGAACAATTCAGATTACAGTAGTTAGTAATTTCTTATGATTTTTTCATATGAAAATACCATTTCATTAAAAAAAAACAGCTCCTGAGGGAAAAAAAAAAATTCAAAACATCAGATATTCCTTTCAAAAAAAAATTCTATTTTGAGGAGAAATGGTCCCAATTTTCATTTTCAGATCAATTTAAAATTTAAACTACTATATGTAAATTATTGTATAATAAGCCCATCAGGATTTAAAAAGTTTGTCCCTAAGTCTATCTGTTTCTGCATATGATTATATTCAAAGGTAATTAAAGCCCCCAAAATGATTTTGGACATGGAAACTGTTGTCTTGTATTTCAGACGTGAATGCGGCAACTCCTAAATACTACAAAAAAATTTGCTGCTTCCTCATATTCCTTGAAATAAAAGAATTTATAACAAATACCGATTAGTGGAAAAGCATTACACTGTTTGTACAGATATTCTTGTTGGCACCAACTAAGAATAATTTTGAAGTGGAATTTGGGAAATACAGGGAAACAAGAAACTCCATGATGCAGTTAATTTCTTAAATAAGCTAAATGAATCTTTAATGAAAGCTATTTCTCCCAATTGGCTAAAAAAGAAAGCTGTTCCTAATTTGAGATTTGCAGCCAGTCTCTGGTATAAAACCATACTGTGTATTTCCTCTTCAATCATATTTAGCCATCAGTTTCAGATTGTGTCTGCTATTTGGAAGTGCAAGAATGTTACAGTTTTTCTATTAACAAAAGCTTTTATTGATAAATAATCAAACCCCTCCCAAACGTGTTCTAGAAGAGGACAGAAGTTGAAGCTTTACCTTGTGACTGTAAACATGAGCAATCAGACTGATTGATCTACCTTTTCATAATCAATTTTTGCTGTTGAAGGTCTAACACTGCTGGAAATGGACTAATAGTTAGATCATCAGTAGAACAAACATACAGACATATGTACCATCTTTCTCTAGGTTTAGGGTGGCATATTCTGTTCTGGAATATAGTGAGATTTGGGAGCCATAAGATATGAATATTTATCCTCAGCACAACAGTGTTACAGAAGATGCTCCTTTGTTTTGTCCAATTCATATAGAATTTAGAAATTGATACTGTTCTTATATTTGATACTGAGAATAAAAGGACTAAACCCAGAATTTATTATGAGCATCAGTGAACTAAGTATGTTTAGCTTAACAGAAAAAAGTTACAAATCTCTTCATTTGGGCATTCATGCCACAATTTTTGCAATTGTTAATTCATTTTCAAAGTTACTTCTTATGCTAGGATAGAGGACAAAATTTCCTGAAGTTTACATAGGCATCTTCTGTAAATATTTTATATTATACTTAATTTTCTTTAATTGTGGTAAATGCCTGCTGGATCTAATAGGCATCTGTTTTATTCTTAAGAGATCTTTTATTCTTAAGATCTTAAGATTTTAAGATTGAAACATTTTCTTCCAAATTACAGCACTACTTATATTTAACTGTCTGAGACCATCTAGCAACTAATTAATAAATATTTCATAAGAATTGTGACAAAAATTGTCAGGAAAACCAGGGTGTTTTCAATGAGAAAAAACCTGTCTTAGTGGCTAACTTGTCAAACACTAAGACGATATACAATTTTTATTTGCAGAAATCCTGTTATGCTGTCTGTACACTTGCACAGAGTTGAAGGTATGTCTTACACTAGTAACTTGTTGAACAAATCTGTTGACAGTCCATTTTTAAAATTAAAACTAAGAAATAAAAAGAAAATTAGAACTCTGCCTTGGTGAAAATGCCTGATTGGAAAAGATTTTAAAAGAAGTGACTTAAAATAAAACTACATCATTCATGGAATCATACTCAATCAGAGAAAGATGCAAGATTGACTGTTAGACTCCAGACACCTTACAGGTTCGGTAAGAATTGAATCATTGCAGTTTTACCATGTTTATCACGTCTCAGGATGTGTACTTCAAATTACATGGTATAAATCTTTGCTTTAAAATACTTATTTTGTAACAAAATAACATTACTTTTACATAATTCTGTGAAATTAGCTTTGAAGTGATGGTTCTGTATAAATCCAAAGAAATTACTTTATGCTGTAGCTATTTTGTCACAATCGATAATTTTTTGTATTTATTCTTCAACAGATTAAAAAAAATTTAATATGTGGGAGACAGAAAATAATTTTAGATAGGCCTGTTAACATATCTCCTGAAAACAGTATTATTATCATGTTATACCTGAAGAGAATTTGATCCCAAATGCTAAATTTATGCTTCTCTAGATGAAGCTGGTCAGTTTAGAGGCCAGTGCCCTGCTCTTATGGAAGCACTCTGCCATATTTTCTGTTTCCATACATATTTTGATGTAAATAAAAAAATATTTATAGCAATATGCATCATTACCTCCTCTGCAGTTCATATAAACAGAGACTGTTGGTGTGTTGTCTAATCAGACTGCAAATACGGTGCAGTCTTTCTCTTAGAAATATTAGCACTTTACCTTAGCTTTAGAATTTCCTACATAAAATATCTAAAATATCCTCTTCATTTATTATTTCTGTTATTCAAAAATTTTCTTGTAAAGAAGATATATATATATATTTATATATATATGTATATGCATATTATTGTATTCATAGATGCAACTATATATTTGCTTCCAGAGTGCAATAGTTTTAAGTAGAACTGAAGTAAGATCAGAAGACAGTATCCACTCTGAATTGCTCGAGGGAAAAACGTGCTTGGTATTGTTTGACCAATATAACCTTTTCTTCGTGGTCTACTACAAGCATAATGTGTTATTACATTTTTTCCTGCAGAGAGTATCAAAAACCCACCAAATGATCTGACTTACAATGGAGTCAGTGAAGAAAGTAAAAAGTAAACGAATGATAAAATTTTTAAAAGTAATAACTGGCAAATTATTTTTGTGACAAGTAAACTACATGCTTCTCTGCTTTAGAAAAATAAATACTTCTTAGCAAATATATTTTAAATACACTGGCAAAAGTGAAGGTTGACTGGTTAGACAAATATTTCTGTAACATATGTCCCTTCAGATGGGCAAGAATTCCAGCAAAAGAGACTGAAAAGTTTTTTGTTAGAAAATAAGTTTAGACATGTTCTGATAAGACTCAAACCATATTTTATTCAGATTTGGCCATTAAAGATGTGATACACATAGAGGATAGTTGTTTTCACTTTTGCTCATGATTTTTATTACTCTTTTCTAAGTGGGAAAGAAAAAGCATAATAACTAGAAATCTTCCCTTTTTCAGTGTTATGCTAATCTGATCTCAGACCATCTCCCAGTTACTCTGGAAAATCAAAAATATGGTGGTGTGCTGATGCTGCTTGGGATAGAGTTAATTTTCTTTATGGTAGCTAGTATGGGGCTGTGTTTTCAACTTGTGCTGTAGAAACAACGTTTCTAATTCAGGGGTGTTTTAGTCACTGCTGAGCAGGGCTTGCACAGCATTGAGGCCTTTTCTGCTCCTCACCCCACCATCACTGGGGGTGCACAAGGAGCTGGAGGGGACACAGCCAGGACAGCTGATCCCAACTGATTGTATTGGTTTGGCATGGCCTGGTTTTAGGTAGCAGGGGCACTGCAAAGCTGGCTCCTGTGAGGAAGCTGCTGGAAGCTTCCCACCGTGTCCGGCAGAGCCAGTGGCTGATGGCTCTGAAGATGGACA
>VWZT01008898.1:135846-156000 GCA_013397055.1 Pachycephala philippinensis
TGGACTGACCAAAATCCCCCTGCCCTGCCTCCCTGTGCTGTCGGTGGGAAGGAGGGAGGGCCTGGGGGGGAAAGGTGTTTTAAGGGCTTACTTTACTTCTCATTACTCTCCTCTGATTCTGTTAGTAATAAATTTCACTTAGTAATTAAGTCTGAGCCTGTTTTGCCCTTGAAATATTTTCTCCCGCTCCCCTTATCTCATGAAGCCTCTGTTAACCCTTTTTTCCTCTTTTCCCTCCTTTTGCCCAGCTGTGTTAGGGGAGGGTGAGCGAGTGACTCTCGTGGGTGCCTGGAGTTGGGCCAGTGTCAAACCACGACACTGACCAAAGGTATATCCCACACCACATGGCATCATTCCAGTATATAAAGCTGGGGGAAGAAGAAGGAAGGGGTGAACTTCCAGAGTGGTGGCATTTGCCTTCCCAAGTAACCACTACGTGTGATGGGGCCCTGCTGTCCTGGAGATGGCTGAACACCTGCCTGCCAAAGGGAAGTGGTGATTGAATTCCCTGTTTTGCTTTTCTTGCATGCATGGCTTTTGCTTTCCTTATTAAACTGTCGGTATCTCAATCCATGAGTTTTCCTATTTTTACTCTTCCAGCCCTCTCCTCCATCCCACTGTGCGGGAGTGAGCGAGTGGCTGTATGAAATTTAGTTCCCAGCTGGGGTTAAACCACAGCAGGTGTAAAAAAGGGAAGCACAAGATTGACTTTATCTACTAATCAGATTTTAATTATGGAGAGTTTGATATTAAGCCAGTTTTGTAGAATTAATTCAAAGAAATTGAATACACAGAATTTTCTAATTTCATCAGTACTTGATTGGATTTTGTCTTCATAAAATATGTGATAGCTTGTGTAGTTCACAGAAAACAGTGGCATTCAATCACAATAGATGAAAGCAGCATAATCCCTTGGATCAGGAAAGGAAAAATTGGAGCATATTTTAAAATGCCAACACCAGCCATAAATTATTACTAATTAATAATCATGTATACTTATAATTTCACTTTGTGATATTATTTGTGTTCTCCAAGAAAAACGTAATAAATTATTATGTTCTCAATACAACTATTGGCATATGAGTTTGCTGCAAAAATATTAAAGTATAAATTATAACTATGTTAGTTTTAAATATGTCTACTTAAATTGTCATTGTACCAAAAATAATAATGCAACTTTAATTTCTGGTAATCTGTACCGACACTTGGATTATACAAAAATAAATTTTGATCCAGGGTTTATAAAGTTCATTTTTCACTTAAAATTGCAAATGACCTTTCAAAGAAAAGTTACGTCTTGACTTAAGCATTCTTTTGCATGGAGGCCAAATGAAACAAAATTAAAAGGGGCAGATTTCTTTGTATCAGGAGCATAGCATAGAACTTACATACAATACCTGTATTTCCAAAGCTTTCATATTTATAAAAGGTTGCTTTTATATTACAGACATGTTCTTTGTAGCTGCTATCAAAAATGTGGGTTAGAAAGCCCTACATGTTGTTAAAGTGCCTGTGGGTGCCAAATTGAAATAAAAAGTTTCAATGAGGAACACCAGCACCCAAAGGTGGGACATACCCCGTAAGCTAGACACAGGTTGAGAAGTAGTTGAGCTAAAAAATTTATCTTCTTATGTTCCAGTGGTTTTTATTCAGGTAACTCTTACTAGAAATATGAGTAAAGGTTTATAGAGGGGTAAGGAAATTACCCCTCAAGGAGTTATGATAGTTTCCATCAAGCACTGATACCTCAGATAAAGCCATTTCCGTCTATGCAGACATAAGAAGTCTTCTAAAGCAACCTTATCCAAAGCAAAAGCAGTAAGTTCCATCTTAAAGGTGCACCCATGAGACAAGGCTTCATTAGATTTGGAAAGAGTAGGGAATTAAGAGTAAGTGAACTTGTACCTACGAATCACTGTAAGACTGCATCTAATACCTGTTTTTCCTGGGACAGCCTGTCACCTGAAGTGGCAGGTGAACGTGCTCCATGAGCCAAGGCAGTGTTACTAAGAAGTCCCTGCAAACTGTGTTTGTTGCCACAGTCCTTGTCTCTATGTGACCATTGCAGGGCAATGAAGGTGCAGAAGCAGAGAGGGTGTATCAGGAAAACATGCTGAGAAAAATAAAGCTATCTTTATGCGCTTCTTGAGGAAAAGGGGGGAAATTTGCTTACAAAAATGGCAAGGGGGAAGGAAACAGGAGGTAAAAGAAAATGAGTGCCTTGTTAGTATTACCCAACTTGCAGAGAAACTGCTGCATTTAATGAGCAATCAGAATGTTCATTTAGTCTAGTGCCAGATCTTGTTTTCAAGGAGACATTTGTGCGCTTAGATTGTTAATTAGCCACAGCATCCATAACCATCCCTGCATATAGGATAAGGGCAACAGTATAATTGAAGCACATCTAGAATTATAAAATCCAAAATGAGATTTTGGGGGAGGGAAAGAACCTGTGAAATAAAGACTCATGTCCGTCTTTACATTCATGTGAACAGGACCTTTGACAGAAGGTATCAACACAAATACTGGTCTTTACCAAAACATAGAGGAAATGAAATCACGTTCTTCTTCTCTTGTTGAAGTTGGATAATGGAACCATATTGCACTGACTTTTTAAAAGTATTTCTTAAATGTTAGTATGACAGCTAATGTGACAGGAGGGGCAGAAAGGCTGGAAAGACCAGCCAACCAGGAATGCCTTTAATATGAGATCAATATGTGATGTTTGTGCATATAGGTTACATTGTGAATTCTAGTAGGGGACAAAACATTAGCTTTTAAGCTTTGGGACTTTAATTTTGATGATGGAACACACAGACTACTACAGAAGACTGCATATGCTCAGCTGTAGGTTCAGTCTTTATAAATAAGACTTTATATAATTTGAACTAAGTGCCCAAAAGTGAAGTTACACTGAGGGTATCCAGTTCCTATGTACTGATCTTACTGCAGTCTTGCATACCTTGCTGACCTTTTATGGGGAAAGTGAATAGAAAGCTATACCAATTTTTTGTATGCTTTGCACATTGAATACATAACACTTTTTAACAAAGAAGAAAATATAAAACACTTTTTGTTAGCTGAATTGTCACAGCTCATGGGGGAAATCAATAGAAGCATAGTCAATAAGCAAGGCACCCTTGTGCCTTGTTCAAGCAACAGAATTAAGGTTTCATGTTTGCTCTTCTACAGCTTCATGTCTGGAAGCATTTTTTCCTCATTCATTCAGGAGTCTGCATACAAGACCTGAGGAACTAAGCATGCACGTCTGTTTAATTTTTCAATAGCTGCTGTTGTGAAGATGACATGAGAGGTTCTCTTGGTCCAAATGGCCACCAATTGCTTCAAATGACAAACAACTAAATAACTCTGTTTACCTGTAAGTGAAAAAGAAGGGGCAGCGAGACATGCCCTATCCTCTTGCCAGCCTTTGATGTGGCTAGCTAGAGTTGGCAGCACCCAAAGGAAGGTGTTTGAACTGGCAGAAACTGGAGGCAGGGGAGGTTCCTGAATGCTGCAGCTGTCCTAGTCTACCCATGGTGTTCTCTCCAAGTCACTGAGGGGATGAGCTGGACCATGCTTTGATTACATCCTTTTGCATTATCCTTTCACAGTGTGAATCTAGCATAGGATGCCTGTTGGGTTCCAGGAGGCTCTTTTAGGCATATATTGTGCTGCTGTTGTGTTAAGGTAGCCAGACCAGTAGATACCAGATGTCTGCTGGGAACTCAATACAGAGGAGGAGAAGGAGTCTAGAAGGTCCTTAGAGTGAATGGAGGAGAGCTTCTTGTCACAGCTGGTGAGAGAGCCTACCAGGGTGGTGCCCCACTTGACTTGCTGTTTACAAGCAGAAAAGGGCTGGTGGGAGATGTAGTGGTCGGAGACCATGTGGGGTACAGTGACCATGAAATAATAGTTTTCAATATTTGGTGAAACAAGGAGTGGCATCAGAAAACTTTTACACTGGGCTTCCGGAGGGCAAACTTCAGCCTTTCAGGATGCTTATTCAGAGAGCACCTTGGGATATATGGAGTATCCAAAATAATTTAAAGAATCTGTGTCACAAAACTAGCTGTCCGATTGTGGTTACTTTCAGGGAATTAATTAGTTCTTGTTCTCAGCACTTTACTGTGCCTATGTAGGTTCAGTTCATTTCTCTCATAATTTGGGTGCCTTGTTTGAGGCCACCAAAATCCTGTGTTACTCATTTAGAACATACCTGATTGCCTTCCCCTCTCAAATAATTCTTCAAATATGGCATCATTTTTTTGCTGTTTTTCTTTCCTTTAGAATGGAACCAGCACTGTATGCACTTGTTCTCAGTAAGATTCTAATAAAGCAAACAAGAATAGAAAAATCCTCTGCAAAATTTGAATTTAAATGGCACAATACATTTGAGAAAAGTGAAAATTGGAAATTAGAATGGTCCTGTGTAGACCAATATGGAACCATTATACTCTGACCAATTTTCAAAACACTGAAAAAAGGAAATAAACACAGTGAAAACAAGAAAAGGATGACAGACTACTGTAATAGAATTTTCTTTTTTCCTCTGTAGAATGGCCAGTTTGGAATGGCTTTCAGTTGTGGTCAGAAGGTAAAAATAAATATTGCCTGTAAAGGAAAATACATTATGAAAAAATGCATGTCATTTTGTCTGAATGAACAATTGAGTCTTCATCAGCAAATTCCTCTTCAAAAAAGTATTACTGTGACAATTCAGGATACCACAGATGTCAGTTCAGTGAAGCACAGATAGAGAATTAAGAGCTAATAGAGAGCTACCTCTAGGGTAATAATCTGTCAAGGAAACCGCATATATCACATTCAAGTCAAATGACTGGATTGGTCACTCTCTAGTCTTTGGTGGCTGGTTAGTAGTGTCTAGCTAAAAGCTAAAAAAAGAGTAAGATGAGCAAAATACAAGGGAAATAGAACTTCTTCTCTTGAGGAATGATGTCTTCAGTTATTAGAACTCTAAAACTCTATGGGGAGTGGAGATGGAGATTGAGAGAATGGAGAAGATGAGATAAAGAAGGAGAGAGGAAAACTTCCAGACTAAATATATTTTCAAGTCATATAAAAAAACCTAGACCTTCAATCTCTAATCATCTTGGAAATGGCTGCCTACCAATGAATTCATGTTAAAAGGCACTGGTCATGGTAATTTAAGACAAAATTTTGTCTCATAAAAAGCATGAATATAATAATGTAACATTCTCACAATTCCTTATATATTGTTTTCAGAAGGCTACACCCTATATAATGCATCTTGACTCATACAGCTACCTCAGCTATATCCCTGTAGTAATGTGCTTTACAGAGTAGACAGCTGAGGTCTGAAAGCAATACAGCAATGTATCCTGACTTGCAGGATATTACTATTACCACACAGACACATCAGTGATACGACAAGCAGAAGTCTCTTCCCCTCAGACCCCTGCATAATGTAAGCTGTAATCTGTTTGGGGTCTAAAATTCCATGGAAGTTAACAAGACTTGTGTTTGTGTCAGTTTAATGCCTTTAAGCCCTACTTCCATCCAGCTATGAATATCTGAAAGAGTTAGGGCTTTTGACCATCTTTTCTACAAACCTTCAAAAAAAAGCTAACCATTTATTCCCAGAGAATAGCCTTTGGCTTTTCTCTGTCTTCTGCCATCCTCTGGGACTAAAACAACTTCAGAGTTATTTAAATGGAAGATGTCATTAAAAAAAAGAAATGGACAGAATTAACCATACAAAAATTAAACACCATGTGAAGTTTTGTATTTATTATATACTTCATAGGATTTTTGTGAATGAGTGGCAGAATGTAAAGCTTTGAAAACCATAACTGGCCACAGCTGGAACACAGTTATTAGTGCCCCCTTGACCTTGGTTTGGGTGTCACAATATAGATTGGTAAGTGGAACTGAAAGGTACGTTAGGCAGTGTGAATTGTGTGTCAGACCTTCAGAAAGCATGAACATCACCCTGAACCTCGGTTAGAAAACTAGTGTCCATCAACAGGCCAAAATTTCCCCACTTTAGGGTCCTGAATGAAATTGTTTAGGGAAGAGGGACCTATAAAGGAGACAAACTGTTCTGTAGTCACAATGATAAAGAATTATAAAATGGGGAAGGCACATCAAGAAATGGTGACTACCAGCTAAGCACCTTCACAACAGCTTGCTCTCTCTCCTCCCACATACCAGAGAAAAACAAGAATTGTGGACTGCAGTAAAGACAGGGAGTTCACTTAGCAGTTACTGTCATGAGCAAAAAAGACTCATGGGGAGTCATGGGGAAATTAAGTGAATTTATTGACAATCTAAGAATTCAATTACTGATTCAGATATTTGGAAACAAACAGTACAAACACTTAGGGAGAACACAGTGTTCCCCCTTCCCCAAGCTTGTCTCCACCCCAGACAGATCTCCTTCCACCTTTTTATCAGCACAGGTTACACTCAGTCCCTTCAGTGAGATAATGGGCAGCTCAGGGAAAGATCAGGATGTAGCAGTTTCTGTCAGTTGCTCCTTCCTTCTCACTCTCCACAAAGGGCTGCAGTCCCTTTGGGAATATCTGCTCTACTGATCTGCTGAGTACCTCCTTTTTATTCTCCTCTGACCTTGGTGTTCCTGCTGTTTTTCTTCCTTGAATTCTTCATCCTCTCTCTGTTTTCTCTCTCTTTTCTTTACTCTGTGGCATTTTGTGACCCTTCTTAAATACGTTTTCCCCCACCTGATGGTGACTGATGTGCTCATCTATGTCCTGCAGTAGAACTGTTGCATCCAGCTGTGCCTGGCATGAGGCAGCCCCTGGTCTGTCTTCACAGAGACCACCTCTGTAGTTCCCCAGTGACCACATTTGGATGTTTGCACCCAATCTGAGGGCTTTGGAAGTGAAACCTTTTTAAAATATCCCTTTTGATGAAAGACTGGATACATTTAAAAACAAGCCCTGAAGGTGTCGTGGTTTTGGCTTGTGATCATTAGGTATATTGCAGTGACAGGTCTTGCAGAATACAACACTGAGAGTCTTACAGAGCAGTCACTTCTAGAAGGAAACGTCACAAACGCAGTGAGAATTTTCTCACCATACCTTTGAAGAATATAATCATGATATGCTTTCAAATATTTTAAATGCTGTAGTTAGTGTATGCTAGAGAAGTCTTACTTTCCCCCTCGCTACACATTTCTTGATCTAGGAAGTGCCACTAAATCTGTTATTGCATGGCACATGATCACATAGCATATTTGTGCAAACCTGTGAAAATTAAATAATTCATGCTGATGCTTGATTCATTTGCATATAATTTCATCTATATTTTGTGAAGCACTGCAGACTTGTAACATGGCAATTCATTTCACCTTTTTTGAGCAGAGATTGCAAGCTAAGATTTACTGTGCATCCCTGTTCAAGGAGATCCTGTGAATTCCTGGTACCATGGGTTGTAACACACACAGACAAAAGGCATTCTAAAATCATCTGTACATTAATTTACTTAAATGCTGAAATAAGTGATGACCCAGGAGGCACATGTATCTGTTACTCATGTGAAACCCTATAATGCACTACAGATGGCTGATATTTTGTAAAAAAAAATATTGCAATATCTCAAGTCCTGATAGCAGACCTTTTCCCTGCTATCATATTGTACAGGACCATATAAACCATACAAAATTGGTCCTGAACTTAAAGTACCATCTAAAGCCTACAGTAGGTTCTGCAATATGAGAGAATTAAGTCAATTTCTCTGTAAAAATTACGACACTGCTACATGGCTCTAAAATATTTCAGAGCCTTTTTCAATATCACTGTCACAAACTATTGTGCCAAACTCCCTCACCCCTACACCCATAACACCAAATTGTTTTCAGAGGAACTGCCCATGTGTAAGTGAGAAAGTAATTTGGCTTGATGTGTTGGCTCGAACTGAAGAACACGGAGGCAAAGGTCTTTTTCCCTCCTTCTTTTGAATCTTAAGATTGATACTCTAATTATGATGGTTCAAACAGTAAACCTATTTTGAGGAAAAGAAGTTATAAGCGCTGATTTTATTTGTCTGAATTGCTAAAAAGAAAGAGAAGGAGTAAAAGAGAGGTTGGTTGTCTGTTTTGCAGGCAAATGGTGAAAAATAGGGACAAAGTAAAATTCTGGACATAAACGTAGAGAATCTAGGATACATTTTATCCATTATATATTGATCTCAGTAAGTTTGACAGATCCAGTATTGCTAATTTCTAGCTATTATACTTTTTTTTGTATTATGACCAGCATATATTCAAGTGTTGGGAACTTGCCTTTCCTTGATAGCAGACCAGTTCTGGGGGAAGGATATATGCCCAATGTTTCCCTGAACATCTTCTGTTTGTTAAACTGCAACTTCAAGAAGAACCAAGCTGGTTTTGAGTCACTCACTTCTTTCTTCACACATTCACTTTTAAGTACCTGATTAGAGCACAAATTAGGATGACAACATGAATTACCACAGAATCACAGAATAGTTACGACTAGAAAGGACTTTAAAGGCCTTTAAAGGTTTCCAGGGATGGGGCCACCTCTTTGGGCAACCTGCTTCAGTCTTTCACCACCCTCATAATAAAAAATTTCCTCCTTATGTCCAGTCTGAATCCACATGCTTCAGTTTGAAACCATTGCCCCTTGTTTGATCGCATGAGGCCCTACTAATATCATACACTCTGAAGAGCATGGTTGTGCTGGAATGCCAACAGTTTCTAGGTAGAATTTGGAAAGTCCCTCAGAGGATCCTTTGTAGATACTGTTTATAGTTCTGGGCCCCATAATTTAAAAAGGATGCTGGGGTACATTAATGTGTCTTAAGGAGGGCACCAAGCTGGGGAAGGTGCTTGCAGACCTGTCCCCAGAGGAGTGGCTGAAGGCACTGGGTTTGTCTAATCCAGCTGAAGAAGTCTATGCTATTCTATATCTAGGTGAGAGTGAAGGAACTGGGAGACAAGTCTGGAAATGTTTACATTACTACATAGAAGCTGCTAGTGATAGAGAAACACTCAAACGCGTGAGTCTGAGGAAACTTCATGTGAGAAAAATAAGATCTTTTCATTTCTTGAGTTCAGTGACTCAGAACAGGCAGAAGTGAACTGAGGGAGATAAGGAAATCTTTCGCTGAAGGAAATGCTGAAGTGTTTTTTCTGTTCTTTTCCCAACTGAGATTTCACCATCAAAAAAAAGTTCATATATTATCTGAGATGAGAACTATGACAGAAAAAGAAAAAGATTAAGAGGGGAAAATTTTTCCTACCAAAAAAAAAAAAAAAAAAAAAAGGGAAAGCCTGCAACTGAGAAAAAACAATGAAATCTCATTCACACACAAGCAATAAAAAGAAAAAAAAAAAAAGGAAAACCACCACAAAAACTTCTAAGATATTTTTATTTGTGATAAGCTAAAAAACATTACAGTGAAATAATGACAGGTAACAAAACTAAACTAAAACTTCCTAATGATTATAGTAAAACAACGGGAAGTAAAAGATATTGCCACACAGATATGGGACTGCTTCCACTTTTCAGTGCTCTCTAATCTGGAGGAAAAATGTTGCACTTGGCCACTTTACATAAGAATTTTCAAATATGATCTTTCATTTCTTCTGATTGTGAGGTGGGCTTATTTTTTGACATCAGTGCAACTCAAAAATAACTTCAGTCAGTTGAATTACCCTATCATCAAATCAGACAAATTTTAGAATCCAGCCCCATTTCATTAGACAGCTATTATAACAATATATCAGGAACAGAATGTGGAAAACAAAAATATAAAAAATGTTTCGTGTATTTAAATTCTTGTCTTAATCCCCACAATAATTTTCAGTGCTCCCACATTCATTTCTCACACCATACTGTATAAATAGATCTACTATATCTATATTTTTTGCTTTTAAATAAGCCAATACAAGTGGATAATTACTGTCTCCAACAAATTTGGTAAAGCAGTGACTCAACTGTCATGAATTTTAGTTTACAAGGGACTGTAGGAATAAAGGCACAGGAAGTTCTATCACTGATACCAATAATCAGGCTTTGTCTTACTGTGAATTTAATTAGAGCACTGGCAATTATTTGTTTGGTTTATTTTCTGTTTATATTCAAGAATTGAGTACAAAATGCCTCCACATTTAATGTGAAGTAAAATTTATGTCTTAGTGATATTTCTTAATACACAGAGATAGTAAAAGGCTCAGCTGCCTCCTCTACTTTCCCTTTTTGTTCACAGGCTCCTGCTGTCCTGCAGAGTTTTGTTTGCCTCAAAGTACCAATCCAATTGAAGGTCAAAGATACTGTATTTGCACAGACAGTGATCCTAAAACTTCAAATAACCAAAACTGTTCAAAAGACAGAAAAGAAACTCAGTTATAAAAACCCTGATTTAACCACTGCCTGAAAATCCTTATTCTGTTTCAGAAATCCATAGTTTCCTGTGTGCCAAAGTTACGTCCTGGATGCTTTGTCCTGCTCTTTGTCATTACAGCTACTAGACACAGGGTGTTTGCAACTTGGGGAGCAGATACATCTACCTGAAGTTGGTGCACTTTAGTAGTGCTTAAGCTCTTAATTCTCAACCATAAATTTTTTGGGCTTCTCCAGCAGTAGACTCTTAAACCCCTGCCTTTATCCATGCTCCCTCTTATGAGAACTTGCTGCTTAGCTGAGGCTTGTTGGATAGCCACATCTAGCTTGGATCATCAGTGTAGGAATGACTTTGATGTGCATTCTTCCACCTGGAATATTGTCCATGAAAACAAACCAGGCTGGATATTTTAGTGCTTACCTTCTAGGGTAAATAAAATAGAAAGTCACATTACTCTGAGGCAGTACTGTATTTGTTTATTTATTCTTTTATAGTTTTAAGTCTTAAAAATGATATGATATTTTTGCATGCATGCATCCCTGAAGGGAACAAAAGGGACTAACTAGCCCCCTGTAACTTTGTATCCTCTCTGTTTATTATTAGAATAATTTTTAGCCTTGAAGCAGGTCCTTCATTTCTACAGCTTCATGCAATTGCTGTAGGACCTAGAGTTGGGAGACCATTTTCAATATAATAGAGATTGCACCAGTAAAAATGGGAGACACTTGCATCTATAAATACTTTTCATTTTTAGTATAGAGTAAAAAAAGCATATAACTGTGCATGGCTATGAGGTTACAGGTATCCAAGGCAGTTTATAGGCAGAAAACGCAATGACTCCAAATTCAGTAGCATAAAGGGCAACTGTCATAAAGTAAACCATCAAAATTTCAGCAATAGCTCTTAAAATGGTTCTCAAAGTTCTAGCTGCAGTTTCATGAGGTCATTAGAGGAGAAAAAGAATGCAGAAAGGCAGACTGGGGACTGTGAGGCAAGAACATGACATTGAAGAAATCTGCCTACAGTATATCTTTCAATGTATACACGGGAAGTCTAAAACAAGACCCTTAGATATGGTGACTGTAGTGAGATGTGTCTGCAAAGCAGACAGACAGAACAAAAGATGTATAAACCTCACAAAATACGAATTAATTACTGAAGGAACAATTTTACTGTGCCAGCATTTTTGCCATGTATGGTACTTCTGGAAAAAAGTTATCAAAAATCATTTCCCCAGCCTGTATAGTAATTTTTCTCATTTATTTATTATTAGGACCATAGAGAAAAAAAATATCTCTTTTTTATGTTCTTCTCAATTGACTCCTGAGTGCAAAACAATACATCAAGCTTTCCAGGTACTGTGGTATCAATTTTAGGAGCATTCTAAGTTCTGTGAACAAAAATGACAGTTCAAAAAGGCTTCCATATGAAACCTCCTGCAGGAAGTAGCAGAGTAGTTTTTTGCCTTTACTTCTCCTCTCCTGCAAATACAGTAACTCCCTTTAGGATACTGCAGGGCAAGTAGCAAAGTTTGAAAATTAGAAGTAACTTGCATTTAGGCAAGGTCTAAGTTCTTAATTCAAGTTCTTAATCCATCATGTCTTCTTTATTTATCATTCTTTCTGATGCACGATTTTTTTCCTGCAATCTATACTTTTTATACCATAGTGTATTGATGACCCTGTTTACTTAAAAAGTAAAAGAATCTTCAACTTCTACTGTGAAAAAAACCCAAAGGAAATTGTTACCTTGAATGCTTAAATCTATACCTATCTCTCTATAGAAAGTGAACTAATGTTCAGAAATATGAACCAGCTGCAAATTTCAACCAAACTAACACCTTTGATCAAGGGGCAGCCACTAAAAAGCACACAGCATGGGCTAAGTAATGGTCCTGTCACAAAGGAAAATACATACCTGTCATGGGAACCGAGATGATTCCTTATGCACTGAGTTGAGAAATGAGTCACGAGGTCTGGAATCACTGTTAGCTGAATGTGCTTGGACTTCTGCCCATCAGTGAACAGATGTCTACCTCTACACACCCTGTCATTTGAAGATCTGTGGCAGTGTTATTTGTAAAAAACAAAACATCTACATACAGTAAATATTTTTCAAGCTTTAGAGGTCCGTTTAACGAATTTGCTTATAAAAGCAAAGAAGAAGGCACAAGAAGTAGAGAATTTTCCCAGTTCTTGGTTGCACCGAACATAAGTAACTGAAAAAAAGGGAGAGAAAAATAGAAGACTTCTGTATAATGTCATTAATTAGTCATTTAATAATTTAACATATCAGATGACAAACTAGCTACACATGTGTCAAAAGGAGTGAATTTTTTTAGACAAAAAAAAGATGAATAATTCATATTTATAATAACATTGTCTCCCTACCCCCTGCCATATGCCCTTATGCTTCCTACTGATAATCATCCTTATTCAAGATGCAGCTCAAGATATGTGCTTCTGGAGTACACATTGTCCCTCCCAATTTTTTCTTTGTTTTCAAATTCTTGATAACATGATGTTATGTTTCCAGATTGTGCCTGTATTTTTTTAAATGAACTCTTAATAAGTGACTGCAATTGGCATGACAAACTGCTTAAGAAGAATCTATCATGTTTCCTGTTTCAGAAAAAATAAAACTAAATTCCATCTTTTTCTCCCAAGACTTTATTCTCTTTCCATAGTAAGCTGTTAACAAACATGTTCTGTTTTCTTGATGTGCATGAACTATAAGAGAGATGATTTTCTGATAGTTACCTTCTTACTTCAAAAAGTTTCTTTCCAAGTCTTTAAAAAGTCTGTTCTCCTGATTCTTTCTTCTGCCTCCCTTCCAATTGAACTGTCTGAGCTGGCCAGTACCAAAATGGAAATTATAGATGTGAAGATGAAGTTTAAGCTATGAAAGTAGTGCAGATTATATTCTAGGTTTCAGTTGTTACCTAGACAGGCCAATCTCAATTATTGTCTTCCTTTCATTAAAATAAAATTTATTATAAATTGCTCTATATAACTTTATGAGAGTCTACTGGCATAAAATTAATGAGTACACAATGCATTTAAATCCACTTAAATAATAAAATAAATTTAAGTATGGAAGAATATTTTTCCTCTTCCCTTCAACGTAGCAAATCCAAAACCTATCCCACTGTTATAAATTTATTGATGGTTACATGTTAATTGTTGATATACATTTAATGATTTTATGCTTAATTAATTATTTGGTCACATTGGGGCTAAGTCCTGAAGTTAATTGGTTATGAAGTGGGGTTAATTTAAGTGCACGTGATGTACGGGTATAATACTACCATGAGATTATGAGATGGTGACAGTATATGGAGTGCCATAATAAGAATTTCCTAAAACTCCTTTACAGGTAAGGGTGACATCATCATGAGTGTTGATTGGTGGAACAAACGGACCAATGAGAAAGGGAGTTGAGAGAATGATTGGTCAGGAACGCTCCACTGAAACGAACCAATGAAAAGACCCCTGGACGAGCCAATCAGAGAGTGGACTGAAAATGGACCAATCCTGGATAAGGAAAGACTGTAAGAACTCCTCTGGTGCTCTGCACTGGGTCCTCCCCTTGTGACATCTGTCTGGGGAGCACCCAGCGTCTCATGAGCGCTGTTTTTCTCTGGCTTGCCATTGGGAGCTGGGGCTTATCTTGGGCTCCCGCCTTCAGTTGTTGTTTTGTGTTGTTAAATAAAAAATCAGTTAACCTACTCAGGTGACTGACCCTCGTTTTTAACATTCTGGGGACTGGTCCGGGATAAGGGAAGGAGGTGCCCCCTCTTTTCCAGCAAATTGCTACTGCCCAAAACCATGACGAAGGAACTCCAACATCTGACATTCCTGTAGAGCGTCTCGCTGCTGTACAGCAGTTTGAGTGCCTGCTTAATTGGCACACTGCTCTTCAGGGGAGAGCCAGCTGTAACCCAGGGCCGTGTCTCCAGCATGTCATTCCCAGAGGGAACACAGCTTGTCCTGAATATCTTGAGGTAGATCTTGAACTGGCAGGGAGTGATCCTGCAGGCAGAGCGGGAAGCCAGGCTGTTCACAGGGCACAGCAGGGAATGGGCAGCATCCAGGAAACTCCCAGTTTTGCACAGATAGAATGGCATCATATCCTGAAGGTCTCGTAGCCTTTGACTTTTGTTGCATTTCACAGCTCTCAGGTACCGAACAACTTCCTTATATTTCTTCTTGTCCAGCAGTTTCTCTGCTCGAGCCTCCACAACAGGGAGTGTTTCCCACAGGTACATTTTACTTCCTTTCTGTCTCCTCTGCCCAGTTGGGTTCTGGCCTTTTAAAACTGTGGTCAGTAACACGTGGTCCCAGGGCACAACATTCAAGCTGTTTGAGAAGGTGTAACAGTGGCAGGGAAGGGAGATGAACTGAAAATATTGAACAAACTTTTCATAGAGAATTTTTGGAAAGACACACAACACCAGCATCCTCTGAAGTCGGGTTGTGATCCTTTGGAACAGCAACCCCCGGGGGGCCCCGTGCGCTGCTCCGTGCACGAGCCCCTGTGCAAGGGTTCTGGTGGTGGCTGCTTCTCTACCTCTAACCCGCCCAGGGGAAGGTCTAAGACACCCCTCGGAGCTCCCACTCTAGGGAGGCGAGAGCCTACTCATGGGTAAGGGCCGGCTAAAAGCGAGTGCTCCTCCGTCTCCCGCTCCACAGGTCTCTTGGAGTACTCCTGTCCCTCACGTACCCCTTCTCCCACTCCGGGGTCCCTCAGAGTGCCTCTCTCACACCACAAACTCTTCCCCCTTTTCCTGGACGGGTTCCTCGCGGAGAACCAGAACTGCAGTGCTCAGGGGTCCACACTCGCTTCGGGTAGTCTCTGCTTCCCGTCTCACTCACACCACACTCTCGCTTGCACTCCTGTTTTCCGCACCCCACTCACATTCACCCACCACTTTTGAGAGCCCCACTCTCTCTCGGAGAGTCTACAGACTCCAGGGCTATACCCGCCCTGCAGGGTTCTGGGTTGTCGGGCCCTCAGTTGTTTTCCCTGGGTATAGCCAGCAAACCGTCCACGGTCCTAAAGAAATCTGAAGTTGGACAGCTGAAATCAGCCGAGTGCGTGTCTTCCTGTCCTCTTCCTTCTTCGGGAGCCCCTCTGGGCGCGGCTATCCTGGACAATTCCCCAGAATGTTAAAAACGAGGGTCAGTAATCTGGATAGGTTACCTGGTTATTTTATTTAACAACACAAAACAACAACTGAAGGCGGGAACCCAAGATAAGCCTGAGCTCCCAACGGCAGGCCAAAGGAAGAAAACAGTGCTCGTGAGACGCTGGTTGCTGCCCCAGACACACGTCATGAGAGGAGGACAGCCAAGGAATTAGGACCCTTTGAAGTGCGGAAGGATAACTGTTAACTGGAGACCTGCATAAAGTGTGGCCACCAGTTAGGGGAGTGCTCCCTACCTGGCGGAGGGGGGAGACGGGTGCCCGGCCGAAGGGGGAACTAGGACCTCAGTCAGTGGTTCCGCATGCAGGAGCCCAGGGACTGACTGAGGGAAGAGAGGAGCCTCTCAGGGCGGTGACCTGTCCTGGCTCGCTCCCTGGTGTGGCTCGAGTTCTCGAGAGGCAGGGCGGGGCTGGTTCAGGCCGCTGGTTGGGAGAAGTCCCCTCACTCACTAGGAGTGGGAGGGTGATTAGATCCTTCCTGATAGGGACCTTTGATTTTTTTTAAAGTGAGTATTAAAATTGTGATTTTGGTTACGAGGAAGCAGGAGACCCATGGAGTGGAGGTCTCAAGGTGAGGCATAAGCCAAGAGTCCATGGGCCACTCCCCGGGTGACGTGGTTCTCAGTCTACTCAGTCTACTATTTTGTTCGAGGGCAAGACGCCATTTTGTATTCTGTTTTCTGTTGAGGTTGTCGCTTCGAATATAGTGTTAGGGCAACCATTTTGTTTTAAGGTACCGCTATTATTTTGTGGTTGTGTTTGGATTTATTGGCTGAGTTGGGTCTAAGGTGCTATTCTGTTCTTGAGGTNAAGCGGTATGCATCGAAGTCCTCTCTCTCAATCCCCGGGGAAGCGACCTGGAGTTGCGCAAGCTCCAGGGAGAAATCCCCCACACGTTCCCAAAGGAGTGTGTAAGAGACGTCCGCCTCTGTGATAGTTGTGTGGACTTTTATAGATATAAAAACCATGTCTTTTGGTCAAGAATATCTCTTCCATCTCTCTCCATATTTGCATTCTAGACTAAGATGTTGATTCTTAGCTGGGGCTTGAGCCCTTCGGTGCCAGAGATACTTCACAGCTGGGCTGTGACCCACCCATGTTATCTCTTGCATATGTGCCACTTAATCTGTGGCGGGGGCGGGGTAGGCATGTCCTGCCACACGTGGTTAACTATTTCATTCAAGGGCGAGATGTCATTTTGTGTTCTGTTTTCTGTTGAGGTTGTTGCTTCTAATATAGTGTTAGGGCAACCATTTTGTTTTGAGGTACTGCTGTTACTTTATGGTCGTGATTGGATTTATTGTCTGAGTTGGGTCTGAGGTGCTATTTCGTTGTTGTGGTGACGTAAGGGGGAGGCCCTTACCGGTGACGTAAGAGGGAGGCCCTTACTTATGGGTGAGTGACAGTAACGTAGGAGGTAGGCTCTTACAGGTGACGGTGGGGGTGGGAGGCAGTCCGAAAACAATATCTAGGTTGGTGACACTTTTCTTAAGGATTTTATAAGATTTTAACAAGATAAACGGCTTATAAAATTAAATTTATCTCATGTAATATTTTTTCTTTTTTCTTTTCACTATTTCAATTCTATGATTTTTTAAAATTTAAATATTTATTTAAATCTAAATATTGATGGTTACATGTTAATTGTTGAGATACATTTAATGATTTTACGGTTAATTAATTAATTGGTCACCTTGGGGCTAAGTCCTGAAGTTAATTGGTTATGAAGTAGGGTTAATTTAAGTGCATGCAATGTGCAGGTGTAATACTACCATGAGATTACGAGATGGTGACAGTATATGGAGTGTCCTAATAATAATTTTCTGGAACTCCTTTACAGCTAAAGGTGACATCATCATGAGTGCTGATTGGTAGAACAAACGGACCAATGAGAAAGGGAGTTGAATGATTGGTCAAGAACGCACTGCTGAAATGAACCAATGAAAAGACCCCTGAACAAGCCAATCAGAGAGCAGATTGAAAACGGACCAATCCCAGGAAAAGGATTAAAAAAAGTAGAAAAAGGATTATCCTTATTAAAGGACAAGGAAAGACTATAAGAACTCTTCTGGTGCTCTGCACCAGGTCCTCCCCTCGTGACGTGTGTCCGGGGAGCACCCAGTGTCTCATGAGCATTGTTTCTTTTCTGACTTGCCTTTGGTAGCTCAGGCTTGTTTTGGGCTCCCGCCTTCAGTTGTTGTTTTGTGTTGTTAAATAAAAAATCAGTTAACCTACTCAGGTGACTGACCCTCGTTTTTAACACAAGTGCTAATTGGATGAACCACAGTATTGCAAATCCCAGTTCTTTAGGAGTTGTGGGTGAAATCTTGCATTTTAAGGTGGGAATATATTGCTGGCTTTCTTAATAATTAAGGAGTCATATTTTTTCTGTAGCTGTGGGAAAGTACAATATAATTATAAAGAAATAAGCAATTTAGCTTAGACTTTTCGAAGATAGGATTAACATACTGCCTCCTCTTGGACACTGTTCACTACTGTTACTATCTGAGCCTGCTAGATAGTTTATTTGTATTAGCAGATGATCCTTGGAAGGAATGCAAATGAGCCTCATTAACTCCAGGAGACTGATTCTCTGGCCTGCGTGTTTAAGTGTCACAGAAACATTAAGAGCAGGGCTGTTTATTGTTGTTAATTAGGTGAGGACTTGCAGCAAGTTGCTGTTGATGGAGTTATCTCTAAACAGGATTGAAATTAGTCACATTCTGTATTCTCTGCATTGTATTAATGCTGAAACAGTCTTACGGAGTCACTACCTTTTGCTTTACTGCAAGGACTACTGCAAATGTTTTAAAATTATATTCAAGCATTTGAAGTCTTTTGTTTTTTCAAAAACAGCTTTGAGCTGTAAGTTTCTTAGGCTGTGAAAGGATGTATAGACACATGTTGATTAGAATCTCACTGAAGAACACTGCTATCTTCACTCGGCATACTATTTTTTATGTAAAGCCTTTGAAACATAACCTCCTTCACCCACATGACACAATTATGGCAATACTTTCATTGTTAAGTTCTGTTTTTTCCATGTCTCAGAGAAGGGAAATGAAAGCTGAAGCTGATAGGTCAATACTGGTCCAAAGTATAAGCTTTTGAAAAAATAGTTCACACTTTCTGTGGAGAAACCAGCTAGGGGTGTATAGCTATATTCTTCAACATTTTTCCAGTATTGAACACTCTATAGACTGGAATGGCAAGAATTTCCCTGCAGTGTTAAGAACTATTGGCTGTGCCCTGGTAGGCATTTTCATGCAGGTATCACAACTAAGAACAGCAGATTCGTCTTTTCTAGCTTGCACTGTACTGTTACAGAAAACAATTTAAAATAGGAATCACCTAGATTCAATGCAAGTGATGGTAGTAAGAAGAATGAAGTGAAAAAAATAATTGAGAAGAGGTGCCAGATACAGGGAACCAGAGAGTCCAGATATCTCTGCTGTAAAATTGATGGAAAGCAGCAAATGATCAAGTGGCTTAGGGGAGTTTGTGACCAGACAAGAACCTGAAGGAAATGTTGGAAATGAGAGTCAGAGCTGATAGAAGGGTAGGGGCCAGACACAACGATGGGAAAAGTGAGAGCTGTTGAGCAAAGAGAGTAGGAGAGTTTGTTTAACTGTGGTGAACTGGAAATGACATAACGCCGGTCTGATTTTGCCTTAAGGCGTTGTACGGGGTTTTAAATCATAATTTAGTTCATTGAGGACCTAAGTTGAAATCCTAAGCTTACTATAGCTTAATGGTCTTTCAAATACTGCTGTAATGCAAGTTCTGAAGATCCAACTTGCTTTACACTCAAACTCTTTGGATGTACAGACACACCTGAACAGCAAGTGAGACCTGGGATGTCAGGTAGAAGAAACCTTAAGTTGGAATGGACCCATAACGATCACGCGGTTTAAGTCCCTGTTCCTCACAGGACTACCTAACACTAAGCCATATGGCTAAGAGCATCCTCCAGATGCTCCTTGAATTCTGACAGGCTTGGTGCCATGACCAGATCCTGGGGAGCCTGTTCCAGTGACCTTCTCAGTGAAGAACCTTTTCCTAATGTCCAGTCTGAACTTCCCCTGATGAAGCTTCCTTCCATCTCCTTGTATCCTATGGCTGGTCACCAGAGAGAGGAGATCTCAACATCTTCCCCTCTGCTGCACCCCTTTAGGAAGTTTTAGTCTGTCACTTGCAACCTTAATTAATGGCTTAAATGTCCATTTTATGCTATGTTCTACAAGCATAGCATTAGATGCTATTTTTACCAGAAAAAACATGGGTATATTAATTGAATAAATTTGATCAAGAGTTGGGTAAAACCCAGCAGTTTTTCATAAGACTTACTCTCATTTGTTATTGAACTAGGAGTGTGTGGTGGTTTTGTTTGCATTTTTTACTTTTTGTGAGATAAGAATTAGAAGAAAGGGCAAAGCAGGCTCAAAACTTTAAAGAATACAAAGAAGTTTATTACTAACAGAACTAAAGGTAATAAGAAGAATGATAATGATAAAAATTAAAACAAACCCTCTCTTTCCCTCCAGCACCTCCCCCTAATAATTTCCATACTTGCACAAA
>VWZT01008898.1:165574-227517 GCA_013397055.1 Pachycephala philippinensis
GGCCCGGGCCCGCCACCCCTCCCGGCTGAGGGACCGGAAAAGAAGAGAGCCTCTTCTCCTCACCAATGCCCTTTTATATGCAAAATCGTGAGAAGCGATTGGTCTAAAACCCTGTCCATCAACTCAGTCTCTTCAAACCACCACAGTTACACATTTGCACACCAATTCGTGTGGTTCCCTCAGGGCTGATGATGTAACTTTGCTATCAGTTCAGGTCCCAGACACCAAGTGTTTACTTGATCTCATGCAGTACTGTGCAGCTCATCCGGGTCTGCTTAAACCTACAGATTCACCACTGCATGGATCCACAGCAAGATACAGCATTTACTCTTTGGTTAAATGTAGTGTTTAAAATATGGCAAAGGAAACAGTGATTGAAAACTTAAGGATTTGAAGTCAGACAAAAAAACCCCGTAGCTTTTCAAGAACCAAATTTTTGAGAGACCCAGTGATTTTCTAGGGGAGTCTGTGGTTCACGGCAGTCTCCAATTTTGTATCTGGAGAAAAATTAAAATAGATCACATGCAGAGAGTGCCCAGACTTAGATTGATATAAATGTGGTGTTTTTCAGTCCTGGTCCATCTTTTTCACAATAAAGTCAACACCAGACTTTGGTGTCAACAAAGATTTCTGAAGGGATTAGCTTTTTAAAAACAGCATTAGATCAAAAGAAAAAAACAGACAACAAACTAAAACTCACAACATTTTTTTTAAGAAAACAACCATAGTATTCACAAAATAAATAGTAGGAGCAATATTGAGGTAGTTTTATTTTTCTTCAAATATACAATATAAATGTTGTACACACAATAGAAAACAGATCTGTCATAGAAACATGGAATGGGTTGAGTGAAAAGGAATCTGTAAAGATCATCTAGTCCAACTCCCTTGCTGCATGCTAAAATTGTCATTCAAATTGTGAAGCAAAAGGTTCAAAAGTTCAAAAATGCCAAAACCAAGTTTGCTCTTGCAGCAGTTTTACTGGCATGTGAAAAAGCTGGCAGTTACTAATTAACATTCAGTAGAAGCTGAGCATTCCCGTTAAGCTAATTTAACAATACCAAAGATTGAATTATTTTCTCAAAATAGCTGATTAGCACTGGTGGAGTGCTCTTAAAGGCAGGTAAGTCTTGAGGAAGTACTTTGCAACACATATCAGCACTTTTAGACGTGGATTCATGACCCATTTCTTATACCTTTGTGTTATGAAGCGTGGACCTTGTAGGGATTTATCATGTACACATTAAATACCTGAGCAATCTTTACCCTTGTAACCAACATTCATTCTCACCCCATTGCTACTGGAGATTTAATGTAAAGTACAGGAGCTTATCCTCTCACATTGTCCGTCTTTCTCTGGTATTTAAGTAACAGTATCTTCTCCACTCCCTAAATCCATCTGCTGTTTGAAACACTAGTTAACCACATATATGTAAGTGAAGGTGATCTATTAGGAGTGTTAGCTTTGATCAATGAAAGAGGAGCAGGAGTGTAGAAAATAGGAATAGAGGCTTGTAAGGGATAATATACTGATTACAGGGTGTTTATAATTCCAGCTCTTTTAGTAGTGCCTTGCTTGACTTCATGGCTACATGCTCTGCAGTGCTCATACTGCACTTACCCAGAGGAATTTGTCCAAATTATGCTCATTCCCTTAACCAGTTCCTCTGGATGTGCACACAATGGAGATGGGATCTTTTGCATCCCACTTATCTGCTCTAGCCCTGTGATGCTTTTGAAAGGACAGTCTCTAAGATGGTTTGCCATTGGATGGTGAAAAGATGGCTTGCCATTTATTAAGGATATGCACAAGGGAGATCCAAGCACCCTGAAATATGGAGGTCACTTAGATCCAGACACAGTCATTACATATGGTTATCTCTAAAATGGACCACAGGTAACTCTTCAGATACCACCATTTCTGATCTGTTGGAGTCTTCCTTTGGGACAGGACTGAGGTAGAGATTGCTGGAAAAAATTCCTCTCCTTTGTCTGCCTAAATGATGGCAAAGTTACAATTAGTGGTACATACAGTAACAGGAGACATCTGACTTTGACCAGGTGACCTTTCTCAAGTAGAAACACAAAGGAGTTTGAGCTAAATTCTCTGACCTGATCTGAACCCTTATACCAGTGTGTGAGGGTAGTGAGTAGTGGAACAGCAAAACCCCTAGCTCCAAGAAAACCGGCAGGAGAGGGTCTGGCCCCATGCCACTGGAGCACTCTGCATAGGAGTCTCTGAGGAACATGTGCCCTGTTGTGTCTGCCTACAGACAGCATACGGTGCCTTGGGATCTGTTACTAGTCATGTCCAAAATGGCTTTAATCTTTGGGCTTGGGGCACAATTGGAACTGGTCTCAGAAAGTCATAACGCAGTCCTTGACAGCTCCTTACTTCATGCTTCAGTATAAACACTCTTGTGTCTTGACTTTAAAATACACTGATGTGAGATGATCTTCTCAAAGTGTCACACGTTTCTGCTGGCAGCCATGGTGTGCAACTAGTCAAGTGCTTTTCTTCTGGCTGTTTCTCATTGCTGAAAATCTGCAGGGGGAGTAATTAGAAAAAAAATTGTCAACACGAATGATGTTTAAGGCCCATGCTAAGAGCTCATTCATCCCATCTGCTTAAGAAAATCATCCCAACAGTAAATTCATTTTTAATTTGAACAAGAGCCCTGGTTTAGTCACACCACAGTCATTTTTAATTATATTATTGAGAGTGTGTTG
Source organism: Pachycephala philippinensis (assembly GCA_013397055.1). Lineage (NCBI taxonomy): Eukaryota > Metazoa > Chordata > Aves > Passeriformes > Pachycephala > Pachycephala philippinensis. The sequence continues at coordinate 168,305 of VWZT01008898.1, forward strand.
GGTTTTTCTTGCCCTTCTGGGCTGATGCTCTATTTCCTCATCATTGCTGCCTCTCCTTGACTCTTCATTAGGAAGACAGGGACTCAAAACACAATACACGAAGCAGACCCACTACCTTTTTTTTAATGCAGGGTGTATTTTTTCCTAAAAATAAACTCATCTACTTTTCTTACTTCCCAGCTGTCACACAGAGGCATTTTTAGCATCTGTTGTTATCAGGAATCTATAAATAGAAGTATCTGGGTACAGAACAAGGGAAGTTTTCCCCCTCTTTCTGTTGAAATAGATCGGAATAAAAAGGATATTTGAAAGAAAACAGTAAAGGAAGGGATGCTGAATGTGTATGTATAAATTTTCTTCTAAATAAATATGACAATCAGTTAGAGATACATTAAGACTACTTCACTTTGAGAAAAAAGGAAAGTGATACCTACCTAACTCCAGCAGTCTCAACAGATATTTGGATCCCACAAGGCATTTTGCATGGATGTTTATTGGAAAAAGAATTCACAAACTGAGAAATTTTAAGCATTATCCTGCCTATCTTCAGCTTCTGTGTTCCGTGTGGATTAAACTGTTGTACATGGACAGCATATTTGCTCTAGGTTTTTGATGATTAGACAGTCAACACTAGCATTAACACTGCCAGCTCTCTCCTACTGCAGTCCAAAAATTGCCCTCCACCACGATGACAACCTGCTCTGCAATAAAGTCTGCTTCATGGGAATGTATCTCATCAGTGTGACTGATGATCCCTCTGTGTAACAGGATATTTCCATTGAAGTGCTATGGGAAATGTAATAGAACACAATCAAAAGGGTCTGGATTTAAGATATTAGAGGGGACAAGGAGAGAATATAGATCTCTGATTCAGTGATTCCTTTCAATTTATCACATGATCAGTCATTTCTTGCCTGACTATTGTTATTTCGCAGCTACTCCTGGTGCTGCTTTACAAATGACTGCAAAAATGCAGAGATTGTGAGGTGGTAGTTAATTTCTTCACGAGAGAAAGAGCTCTAGCTTTGCATATCAACCACTGCAGAACTAAGAATATTCTCTGTGTCATGATCAGCAGCACCTGCCCCACAGGCAGCTGCAGCAGTGAAAGAGGAGAATGCCCAGGAGCCATTTGCTCTTGACTTGTCTTCCTTGACACAGCACTTTATCTCAGTTTAGTTAGTAGGGAGAGGTACAGGCTGGAAGTGTCAAATAACATTGTAAACTGTGATCTACTTTCTCTCCCTTCTTTATCACTTTCTCTCTCCACTAGTTAAATTAAAAGCAAATGGCCATTTTGCTCCATTTTCTTAAAGTATGTTTATAGATGCCTAGTCAGAAGAAAGGCTCTTTATTAAATCTTGATTTGGATCCAGGAAAATAATTTAATTTCAAGGAGTTTTAAACTGAGACACAATGCTAAAGAAAGGTACAATTGAAGGACTGGAAAGTATTATAGTTCTAGGACAAAACTCCAGACTGTTGAACGGTCCTTTGTGCAGTGGACAGATTTATCCAGGAAAAAAAAAAGGGAGAGAATTTCACCAGGGTTTCACCAGCACTACACAGATTTTCTATAGAGTCATAAGTGACATGTGATCAAAGCTGCCTTAAGCTATTTTTTGTAAAAGAAGAACTGATTTTATTATCTTAAGCCTCTAACTTATTAAAATTTGGTTGTGGTATTTCCTTTATATTTTGCATTGTATTTCAGGAACTACCTTGCGACTATGGTTATGAACATAAAATTAATAATTCATGATATACTATGGAGCATCTTGATTTTTAATAAAACTTGAAGCTTATTTATGCAAGGGAAGTATGCTTTTGATATAGTGGGATCTGTGCTCTTCTGGAAGTTTGTAATAAAATATTAGTGAAAACATGCAGATCACATTTCAATAAAGCTAGTATTTTATACAGAAGTGCAAAGAAGGTCTCATCACTGTAGATAGTTTGGAGAAGTGCAGGCAGGAGAAACAACAATAGGAGAAGAGCACACTACCCAAGATTTTTAAAATACATTTATTACCTAGAAGCGTAAGTGCTCACACCCTTGCCCTTGTAGTTTAAAGTCAAGTACAGCAGTGCACTGTTGTTACTGTCTCTCTGCTTTTCTGGCCTTTTCTGGATTGAACCCCCACTTTATTCTGTGCATTCACAGCTGCTGTGCTCCTTACCTTACCTCCTGGGGTCTGCAGAGGAAGGGAATTGTGAATCCTTGGGACCAGAAAGCAGAGTTATGAGATTTTGGTGCAGAAAATAACCTTCAGATTGTGACAAGATTCTGCCTCATCAGCTTCTGTGTCAGGATGAGGCTCTGCTTACTCTGCTTTCATACTTCACAAAGGCGCCAGACAATCCTGGCCTTCTTAGTCTGACAGTTCTCTAAACAAGCTTTCCTTTCCTGTCTGACCCCTGAAAGAAGTTGATAAAGACCCTCTCCTTACAGGCTATGCTTGGTTCAAATCCCATGGGAGGACTGCAAAGCAATAAGAAACCAGATTTGTTTTCTTACTTTGCATTTTTTAACACAAAACACTTTCTCTATAGCTTGGAGATGCTAAATTCTGTAGACTTCACAATTTTGGAAGACCATGGCTACTTCCATGATGGGTGGCCTGTTTTTTGGTTATTTTTTTGTAACTGATGATTAAGAGGGTCCAACAGTTCGAACGTGACTGGGCTAGGCAGTGGCTAGATTTTCTGGCTAAGAACTGAGCAATAAGGCAGAAGGACATGAACTACCAGAGCAGAAAATGATCTATGGCATTATAAAGATTATTGGAACATGACAGAGGAGCTATTGTGGTGATAAAGCATGCACTGAAGAGGTGCTGCTTTGGAAACAGAAATGGAAGCGAAAGCAGCAGGTTAACACATTTATAGAAGGGCTGTTAAGAGTTAGGAAGGAAAGCATGATCTTTGTAACTGAAGAAAACATCAAGCTTCCCATTTGGTGTCTTCAGAACATGTTAAACATTACTCATGGAAATCTTCATGCCTTGGAAAAATGATGGAGGTTTTGGATTTTGTAAGAGGAAGAAATGTTCAGAGTTAGACAAACGGAATGAAATTATGAAACTTTCCGCAGTGTGACTTCATCTTTTCCTCTGTTAACAAGACCAGCACCAAAGCTCTGCAACCGATTTTAGTATTCGTACTTGAAAAACATGAATACAGTGAAGAGAGAAAATTGACAAAAAATGTATGCTTTATAGTCTGGAGAAGTCATTTATAAGGAAAGCCTAAAGACTTTAGTAAACAACCCATTGAGATGTAACTTTCTAGTCTATACATATGTTTCTGTGTGATCAGAACACACAGAATATGTCTGCCAATTCCACCTTTCTTGGATTTATCTTATAATTATTTTAAAAGTTGTTTCATGTAGCAGTTTGAGTTGATCCTCCCTTACTCAGACCATTATACAGCTACTGCAAAACAGTTATTGCATGAGAAAATTTTTAAATCTTTATTCCTAGAGTAAAAAGACAAAATAATGGCCAATAACCAAAATTAAAAATTGAACTGACATATATTAGAAACATAGGAAAATTTTTTGGCCTTTTTTTTCATAATGAGGGTAACTATCCATTGGAAATCTTAAGATATAGGGAACACAGGGTTATTATTGTATAGCTGTATAACAGACATACTGTTCCACAACTGAAGATTTGGGGGCTTGAAGCAGGAACCTCTGTGGCCATAGTGATGCTGAAAGTTATGTTAAATTATTGCAATAGTTCCTCATGTCTCTGTTTCTGTATATGTGGACCATGACAGCAGGCACATCGGAACCCTGTGGACCCCTTCATGGACAGTGACCTCTTCAGCAATAGTGCTTCCTGGGAATTTTCACAAAGGAAAAGCAGACCTGTAGAGTACTAGTGTGCATTTTGTCTTATGAAGAGCTGCAGGTATATTGACAGTAGTTGTTGCTTTTCTCTCTATTCGGGGGGAAAATACGTTCCTTTTTTTTTTAACATGAGAAAGATTATTTCCTTCATGAAAAAAAGACTTTTTAAACACTTAAATCAAAACCACAAGGACCACTGGTGTGCAAGTGAGAAGAAAAGAAATAATACAGGAAAGATAACATTAAGTAGAAAAAGTAGGAGTTAGAACTCCCAGGTTTAGGTAAGGACTCCAAAGAGAAAATGTGGGGAAAAGGTCTGTAACAAAAGATGACAGAAGTCGTTATATTCACAATAACACAAGAAGCCATTGCAAATTGGCTCAAGGTAACTTTTTTGTAGAATCTAAAAACTGCCAATGATAAAAGTCACTAGAATTCTAATTGCATGTTTAATAAATTATGTCAATACAGTAAATGAAATCCTAAACACCTGAAGATGCCTTTTTTTGGTTTTCCCCTTTTTCAGGGTTATAAAAATAGCTGCTCAAAATCAGCATTGGTGGCTCTGGCTCACAGATGCATTCTTTGCTGTTGTAGCTATAACCATCTGCTTGACTAAAATTGACACTGATTTATTAATTTACCAGATCAGAGGAAGGTCAGTAATAACTTGTCCTCTTCCTCCTTAGTATTATCTTCAAGTTTACAGTCAGGTCTCACAGAGATTTTCACTACATTAACTATACATTATGGTCTTGGTAAGAAATCCATTTGAGTCTGCAAGAGATTTTCCCCTCATTACTGTTGGATCAGGCTGAGCTGGACTTTGCAGAAATGTAATTTGGCATCTGTCCATACCATAAGCCATACTGTGCGCTATTCTGTGAAAGTATTCTAAATGTTTCTTGAGCACAGGAATCTCTAAATCCACAGAACTTATCTAAGAAAAACATTTCCTGGAAATACTTTGTGGATGGAAATATGGGAAACAAATAAAATATTCTCTATCTGTAGATTTCATTAAAAAATTAATGAAGACCCTCCATGTGTTAGAATTTGGTCGCTTTCCCGGTATTTAAATACTCAACCATAGAATTGGCTAAATGAAGCTAAACACATTTTTTATCATGCTTTAAACAACAAAATTCTAAAAAGAAAGTGTACAGACAATTACTCACCTGCTAAAATGTGTGGCATTTACTATTAGGTGTTGATGTTACATACCAGGATGTGAAGGAATGCTGTCATGGAATGTAGACATGCATTTTTGCAACATGATCAGGTGTACAGCAGCTACCTGGTGACAGAAACAAGCAATTTGATCCCATTGTGATTGTGCCAAGTAATGAGAAAAGGGCTGTAGGACCTTTGGGGAAAAAAGTGGCAAGTAACTTGGCTCCAAGAACAATTAATTTGCTCCATGATTTCCGCTTGAACCATAGCAGATAGTCTCAAGGAAAAAAAAATCAGCATGTTGGCTGAGATAGTGAATTTTTGCAAAAAAGATTTGTGTCAGAAATACCAAGTTGGACAGTCCTCTGCTTACAATGGTCCAGGAACATCCATACTACGGAAAACAATATTAGATATAATGATTGCTAGGTTTGTGGAGCTAAATATGTGGCAAGTGTCTAGTGAATACAACATCTTCCAGAAACTAACAGTAATAGTGCTGATACACAAAGGAGTTCTAGACAGAGATGGAAAAAGAGAAAGACAGAGACAGAAGACAAATATTACATTCTCTCTGCAATATCTTGCAGGTAACGGAAACAGCAACTTGGGTGGATACCACACAAAAGGCTGGTAATCCCTCCGTGTGTATTTCTTCTGAATTCTTACTGACCTCTTCAAAACTTTTCAGCTCAGGACATTAACAAACATTGGTACCACAGCTATAGATCTTCATCAGGTGAGGATACCTAGATTTGGATCTTTCCTCAATGTGTAAGCCTCATTTCTGTGCACCTATAGCATCTTCACTGAAAATTAGCTGATATTTTGAGAGAATACATTTCAAGAATACTTTCTGCAAAATCTGCAAGGAGTTGTTTAAAAACCATCACCTGACGTGCGCCACGAGAGTGCCATATTAGCATGCCATGATTTTGCCAGATTTTCACTACTCTTTTTGGTTTGTGTGTTGGCACAACCATAGCAGATTATTCCATAAATGTGACTAATTCTAGAGCACACAAGCTCAGTGTCGTTCTCTGCTGGTATAGTACACCAAAGGTGTAGCTCTGCCTTTCGTGAGAATTGGTTTGGCTGTTGGATCCAGAAATAATACTGATCACTTTTTATAAGCTCATTTTTTCAGGAAACAATAGAAAAAAGCTAGTGACAAGGTTTCTTAGTTACTCTTTGTTTATGACAGATACCAAGAAAGCGGTTTTCCATCGGAACAAATGAGTTAATAGGATAATTTGGACTGGGAATGACAGATAGCCTGCCCCCACTCAAAGCAGAATGTTCTCCAAGGTTTACATCATACTCCCCAGGATCTTGTCCAATTTTGATTAATTGTGTTAAGAAATAGAGATTGATATTTAATTAGCCTGTTTTAATATATCCTTATGGTGACTGATACACCAATAAGAATCAGTCTTTCTTCAAAGAATCCACAGAAAATACCTCACATTTATGACAGTATTCATGTCCATACTACTGACAATTTTTTAAAATGAGACAACGGAATGTGTCTCTTCAGAGGCCATCTCAGTTAACTTCCATCTCATTTTGATGTGCACTTATTACCATTGTAATGAGCATTTCAGAGATCCTCAAGACTCCTTGGATGTGATAACACTTCTTTACTCATTGTCAGAGGAAGCACTGATGCCCACAAATGAGAGTCTTTGGAATAATATCCTTCAGACTGTCAGTGTTTGATGACCAACCTGAAGTGAAGTTTTTCTTTTTGCAGAAAGAGCGTTTATCATTTTTGATTTTTTATATGGACTGCTATAGGGTCTGACTAGAAAGCTGGGCAACTGATCTTTCTTGTTAATGTTGTTAAAGTTTGAGCTCCTGATTTTATTGACAACAATTGTCATTCCAATCCTGAAAAACAACATTTAGATAATTGCTTTAGTAAGACTTTTCCTAGAGTGTAGTGGTTCTCATTCAGTGGTCTTTTCCTAAACAATTACAAATTATAAACTTGGCTCAAGAAAAAGATGGTGCTGAAGACCAAAACCAAGACAATTATGCAATTTGTCATTGAGAAAATCACCAGATACAATGCTCAGTGATGCAGAGCAACCGAGCAATATAAGCAGTAATGTCCTTATCAGATTGTAAGTTTCACCTGTGAAATTGAAATCTCTAGACATTGATAGATAGGGCAGACATGAAATGCATCTTTGGCAAGGCTATGACTTCATCCTGTGGCCTTTACTTATAGTACCTGATTTGCCTATCTTATTAGCAATTATCTTGCTCGCAGAGAAGGCAGAGGACAGTGTGTTCAGGGGCTTGTCTCTTGTTTGCTTTAAGATAATGGGATAGTCTTTCAAAATAGGAATATCTAATGCAGGCTGACTAACATCAGCCTATCCCATGACTGCCATCTTAGATAGCAAGCAGGCAGGCACATTAATTTAGATTCTGCAGTGGCAACTGTTTTATCTCAAGTCTGGAAAGTCACACTCAAGATCATTCTGTACTGTTCCTAGGAGTGGCTCCAGAAGTTCTGCTGCTTGTCAGCACCAGCATGTAAACCTTGTCACCAGAAACCTGAGGGCATAGTTATGAAGCAGAGTTGCTGGGGTCTTAAATGTACTAATAGTTCTTGACCAACCTCGTTTAGGGCTTCTGTCCTCACTTGGCATAGACAGGGGCCAGGAACTCCAGATTAACTCTGGACCTTCAGTGTTAGTCTAAACTATGCCATTGGAGTTCCTGTCCTCAGCTCAGCCACCATGGTGGTGCTGACCCTGATCTGCAGAATGACTTCCTGGCTCACCTTGGACCTGTGCCATCACTATGGCCCTGTCTGTTGATCACAGGACTGTGTCTGGCTATGATTGCTGGACCTGATTCTTCCCCTGACCTGCCAATTGTAACTCCCTGGCTTGACCTTGGACCTGCCTTATGACCGCAAACATGCTGGGCAATCTGGACTCTTGACTGAGCCTGGCTCCATGTCTGGGAGTGAGATGTGCAGTGAAGGACATACCACACTATAGTAACAAGCAGTTCCAGATCTTACATACAGTATGAAACAAAAAATATTATCAAATAATTTCTGCATTGAGCCCATCTCTTCCGGAGGAGTTATGACAGACATTTTTAATGCAGATGACCAGTTGTGATTTAAAACCTTCAAGTGAATCTTCTGCTTTCCTAAGTAAAGTATTTCTGTGATTTACTGCTCTTATCTTTACAGGATTATTGGGTAAATCTGTGTTCCCCTACTGAATATAGCTGGTGTGAACTCCCAGATACTGGGTTTATTACGACCTTTTGTTTTGGCAGAGTGAAGGAATAATGACTATAAAAACTGGTTTCCTTATGTGACCACCTGTAGGTGGTGGTCAATTCACCTTTTAATCTTCTTTTAGATAAAGTAAACAGATCCATTTTCTTTAGTGCCTCAGTATAAAACCAGCAATACTGCTCTTGATTGTTCTGAGGAATTTATGATACAAATTAAATGGATGATGATAATAATAACAATATAATGAACAGCTGGTCAGAAGGTCAGAGGAAAGGGATTGAAAGTTACCAGCAGAAAGAAAGGAAGAAGTGTCTAGGAAAAGACTAATTTTTAAATATTTCGTTTCTGAGCCTCTGATTTGGTTTCACAATTTTCTAAGGGTATTTTCATGTTGTGATAAAGTTCTGTCTCTCGTCTCCCATTATATTTCACTCTTAATCAGGTTTGGGCAAAGGAAGAAACAGTGATATATAGAAAGGAAAAGGAAGTGAATTCAGTGGTAGTATTTGAAGAATTTTGTTTCTTTGTCTTCACATATCTTTTATAAATTTCCCAACCATTCCTGACGTTGTGTATAATCCAGCACACCATTTTCTATAGGAAGAACCCAGGTTTTTCCAGACTATATTAGATTATCTAATAATCTGATGCCAGAAAGCACTCAAGAGTAGTGACCAGTCCTAAATATTTTAAAAGAAAGAGGAAAAAATCTGGAGTGATAACTGTGGCATAAAGCATCCTCAAGGAAAGAGATGCAGCTGTATGCCAGATCAAGGCCCTGTAAATGCTTCTCAGGAAGAGATGAATTCTGAATATGCAATTTGAGGCATCTTGAAAAGAGCATATTTCAGGACAACTGCTGAAAACTGGCCCCACTCTCAGCAATGTATTTAAAACATCCAAAATTACCAATCAAAGTGGAGCAACTTGACCTGTCCTTTGTAACTGTCCAAATATTTGAAATGTAGACATTCTTCTTAGATGTCCTCATCATGCTTCTTAAAACACACATATAAAATGGCATTTCACAGAGTTGGCCATGATTTTTTTACATTTACTGTGAAGATCTTTCTGGGATTTTCAGGGAACTCTGTCTTACGCCAGATTCTCTCCTTTATGGTGAGAAACTTAGCAATTCCCAGCATTATGAAAACAGAAGGAATTTGCTGGGTTATATCATATCCAAATGATAATGGAATAATTTCAATTCAAGGGAGTCAATTTTTTCCTTCTATGCCATCACAGTCAGTCATTAATTACAATTAAATAAAGGATACCATGGGTCACTTCACAGATTTGTCATAAAAGCAGTTTTCAGGACAGGATATAATGATAGATTACCATTTTAAATTGTGACTCCTGCAAAGTGAGTTTTTTCAGGAAAATCATATCAGAAAAACAAACACTAAGAGCCTGATTAAGTACTTTAATTTCCTAGTTGCATCCTTCAGCAGGATGAAAGCACTTAAAATGTCCTCTTACATTCTTGCCTACTTAAATTGCTTTCAGGTTTTTATATTATAGCTAGAAATAATTTCAGTTTAGTTCAGGTTAGTGTTTAGTTTGCTTCTTAACTGATTTTTTAAATGCTGTTGGGATCTGTTAGATATCTGTGAGGCAACCCACACAAACGGTGATTTAACTTTTTTCCTTCTCCTAAACTTTAAAAAAAGGAATTCAGTAAAACTGAGTTTTTGAGATGATCAGAATACTGACAAAGGAGAATACTGCCTCACTGTTTCTGTTGAAAAGCAGCAATATAGGTGTGTCCTTCTCTTTTGGTTAAAAAAATACAGAGTTGTGTGAGGTAAATGCAGAGCCTTATTTTCTTAGACACTTACCTAAGACAATTGAAAAGTTTCAGAAAACAAGTCATTACTTCTGGCAAATACATTGATGGAAATGAAATAAAAAAACATCTTTAGAAGGTGCTTATATTTCTACTCATGCACTGGGAACACTGCATGAGTCTCAAGAGAAAACTGCTATTTGCCTCAATTTACAGACAGTTAGGACAATATGACAGTGCAAAGGCTTGGAGTAATCTGCAAGAAGTTCACATTCTAGACATCTCCCTGAGTTTAGCTTCCTATTAACTAAGTAATTTTTCCTTGACTGGTATTTTATTTTATTCCCTTTGACTGGTTTTTTTAGAGATGCACAGCCTTTTCCCTTCCCTAAGATCGGAGATTTAATTTGGGATTTCTGAATTTGAGCTTAAGACATCACACAAACATTTGGAACTGAATTCATCATTTCCCAGCATGAATTTCTAAGTACAGGGTGATTCTTACTCTTATAGAACCATAAATGAAAGCATTTACTAATCGGGGATTTTTTGGGGCGATAATATAATTTTAAACTCAGAAAGTAAGAACAGTAGACCACGGGACTTCAGTCTTGTATTCATTTATTTCCTTCTAATGTTAGTTCTATCAGTGGAAACAAGCCTTGCTCTTTCACCTGTATAAACAACTGGAGTTTGATACTGGATGCATCTGATTTTTTTTCAGAGGTATATTTAACAAAAAACCTTTACAGATATTCAAAAAAAAAGCAGCTAAAATTATTTTAATATACCTTACTATTAGCTAGAAAAATCTATGAAAACATATTTAAGCAAAGTTTATGTTGCTCCTTTTTTTTTTTCTAGAGGAGTGTGTCATTCTATCTTTGTATGCCATTGTCACAATGTGGAGCTGAACTGTGTTTCATTTGCTTCTGGCACTGAAAAAGAAGAGAATACTTCTACTGTGTTCATGATAAGACTCTAGAGCTGGCTGTGAAGTGATAAACCAAGGGACAGTAGTTCGGTAAGTTGACTGGAAAATTGGACAGAGTATTTTCAGAAGGGAAATGATACGTCTTCTTTAAAGGGTCATATCAGGTTGGGAACATCAGTTAAATAGTAGATACAGTAATTCACACTCCTCCATCCGAGGTGTGATTGTATTGGGTGCCTTCCAGAAGACATCGTGTGTGAGAAGTGAGTTACCTTGAGCAGACCCTGTCTGCTCTCCTGGGCACTGCTCTCCAGGTCAGAGCAGCCCTTATGTCAGCACCAGTGGCTGCTGCAAGGGACTGTGCTGGAGTGCCCCGTGCCAGCCTGCGCTGTGCTGGGCTTAGGACAGACACAGCATTCCAACCTGCCAGGAAAAGCATGTGGCTCTGGCTTTTACAGAAAATGAAATGCACTGCGGCATGGCACACAGGAGGAACTCTGTGTAAGCAGGTGGGAAAATCCATTTGGGGTCAGTCTGATGTGACGTAAGAAAGCAGAATTCTTGGCATCTGAAGAATGTAAGATTGACCTGTTATCTATATTACACTTTTTATTCCATCTTATTAAACCAGGTATTCTATTACACCATTTATTTTGGGGCCATGGTTACTGAGATTCAGAAAGAAGCCTGCACTGTCGTCTTCTTTCCTTCTCCTACCGCCTCTGCCCTCCCAACTGCAAGTGCAGAAAAGCACTGAAGCTGATAACATCCTGCTCCTTCATTATTATGGGTTCTGAAAAGGTTTGTCAGGTGGTAATCAGTCAGTAAGAAAGAATTGCCAAGAGATCTTGAACGAGCCCAGAGCTTAGACTGAAAGGAATAGGTGCTTGAGGGTACAAAGGATGGCAGAAAGAAGCTGTGGTGTGTGGAGGGAAGCCAGTGCTGAGTTTAGGGAATGGAACAGTAAAAGGGCTGCTCAGGTGAGAAGCTGGAAGATTTCATATGCATTCAGCATTAAATTTAATGCTTATTCTATGGAATTGCAGCCTAGTAAATCTGATGTTTGCTATTACCATGAAAAGGCCCTGGGATTTCTCCCGACTGACAGTGTAGGGCTCAGGATTTCTCGGGGCTTGCCTTTACCTGAGCAGCTAATACCTTGTAGAGCAGTGGCTGACTCGTGCCCAGCTAGTTGTGAGCTTAATTTCTGAGAGTATATTATAAAAGTCTGAAAAACACATGTAGTCACTGTGTAACAAAAATAGCCCTGAATGTTAACCGTGGCTGCAGGGAAGCCACTCCATGACTTTTTAGCTTCAGTTGGGAACCTGTGAAAAGAAAGAGCGCAAAGCCAGACTGTGTTAAGAAAATATTTCAAAGAGCTACCTTTTCTAAAGCTTCACAGACATGAATACAGTTCTTCTCATGGTTACTGGATTGATCAAAGCCCTGTTCATGCAGGCTAAAATTTGTTGCTTTGTACCTCTTAGATCCTACTTAAGGCTCTTAGGGCGTATAAGGAATAAATGCCATACAAAGTCTCTACTGGCTTTCTGCAAAAGGATAATTTTTAATAATAACATTGAAATAAGTCCTTCCTGAGCTCAGTTCATCCTACTTGAATCCCTTCTTGTCACTGTATCCTTCAATCTCCTTGATGAACGTGTCCTGTGTCTCTAGCACTCATTTATGTTATTTGCTTCAATGACCTTACTTGACAACTTACTCCAAGTGTTTACTGCTCTTTGAACAAAGTAGTTCTGCCTGAATTCAGGTGCAGTTAAGCGATAATAGTATTGCTGCTCTGTTTTATGAGGCAATAAGGTGCTTCAGCTGAGTAGTTTATCCCAACAAGGGAACCAGAATATTGCAAAGTAAAACACTCACATAGCTCTTTGGCTGCAAAATATGTTTGTAACCAAACACTTTAAACAAGGAGCAGCTTATTCAAGGCTACATCACAATTTACAAGTACTTCCCTGTTGTACTTCTTAGGCAGACACCTCCCAAATAGCACATATCACTGAGCTTTTTGGTTCAGCAGAACTGCCCAATCTGCAGCGCTGATTGGACCAGTGGATCTGGATCCTCTTGATCCACTATGCTAGGTCAAAATCTCAATAAAAGAGCTTAAAATATTTGTCCTAAAGTCTTATTACTCTGAAGGAGGGGGGAAACATCTCTGACAACTCATGATAAGGGAGGGATCCACATCTTGAGACTCCAGTTGTGAAAAAGGGGAGAGGAAGTTCCTTGCATACTTTGTCATCCACACTTACGTAAAACCCTACAAATAGCACAGGGTGAAGGTGAAAGCAAAAAGGAACTGCATCATCTCTATCAAAATTGTTTAAGTGACGTCTGATACTTACTTCCTTTCAGTATCTATAAGGCACCAAAACCTGCCCAATTATTTGTCAAAATACCGTGTTGCTGTATCAGAAGGGCCTTACCATGTCAACAGGAAGCAGAAATCCTTTTCAGCTTTTGTTACAGATGTCAAATAGCTTGCACATATTTTTAATCCCAAACCATGGTAGGTATGGATGTCCTCACTGTATTTGAAAATAAGGGACAAGGTACTTTGAGGTTGAATGTAAAACATTACTATGCTGAATGAAAATGTGTAATTTCTAGATCACCATGCAAGAGACTTTGACATGTCTGTTTCAAATTAAATTAGCAATGTGATTGTATCAAGATGTTCAGTGAAATCTGAATTAATTTAGGTTTTATTTCACTTTTGAACTTAACAAGAAGTTTCAGTTCACCTTTGCCTTACTACAACCAACTCTACATTCCTAGAAACCAATAACCATAACAACAATTTTTCTTTTGGTTTTGTTCAGAAGGCAATTCTGATAAATTTAGTAAACACCAGTGAGTATTTTATTAAAGTGTCAGGAAATAAAAATCAATGAAGGAGATAACTCTGCTCACATGTCCACTCTCTGTCACTTTTATTTAAAACCCCAATTAATTGAATGATTATAATATTGATTGCTAACTTTTGAAATGTCATATTAGCCTTTTCAGTTCACACGGTGTATTTAATCAGAAAAAATTTTAACTGTTGCAAAAAGCAACAGAGAATAAATTAGAAGATGAATCATCAGTTGCAGAATTTTTTGACATTTTATTATAAAATCCATACTTTGACTCAAATAAGCCAGTAACAAGGTTTATTATAAATTCAAAATCTAACATAAAATTTTTAACTCACCCTGGGATAATAAGTTTTCATTCTGAAGCCATGTAAAACACTGGACTTTGGAAGACCTGCAGAGTTTTGTCATTTGACACCATGCTGTTCAGCTGTTTGAGCTGTTTGCTGAGCTTCACCTCTAAAGCTGCAGTGAGAATGGACGACGTAGACCGAATAGTTTTAATTAAAAATTAAGATCAGTGGTCACAGCACATATTTATTTCTGTTGGAGAGCACAGACACAGTAAAAGCTAAAGAATGAAGTGGAATTAGAATTTTTTAAAGTGCAATAGCCCATTATCACTTCATGTTCTTTGCTTACAGGAGGTAAGGTTAAATGTGTACTGATTGGGAATCCTGTAGGTCATCTGTAGTGGTTTGAATCCTGAGCAAACTCAGAAGAAAAGGTGGCAAGCAAAATTCATCATGTCCCAAGCCATGCATGAGAGAAAGGGGCGCTGCCTTTTTGTATACTGAAGTTAGAAGCCGTTTCTAAAAAAATACTAACCTTGCCACGGATGTATCATGTCAAAGAGCCTTAATGAGTCTTGTTTATTACACCATAATCACAAACTAAATTTGAAAGAATGCTGTACTCAGTTCAGACTGACATCAACGGTAAACTATTAAAAATGTTTCCTCTCGTAACTCCAACCAGCAACTTTGCTAATCCAAATCCCAGAGGTTATTCTCAGATCTAATATTATTGCAACATATTGACCCATTTGTCAAGTGGGTGAGTGATCAGGGCTGTTAAAATGAACTACATGTCTCCTTGCAGACTGGACTTTATTCTGCAGTGTCTAGAGTAGTTACACTGATAAATCTCCTAGTGCTAATTGAAAGTTATAGTATATATTTTAAAGAGAGAGAAAGACTGAAGACAGGCTAATGGTCAAAAAGATAAATCTGATCCAATTTAAATTTTATTACTATTACTCTGTTAGTAGTAGCACAAACAACACCCAGACATTGCTCTAATCCAGTGAGAAAACAAACAGAAAAGTGTCCACAAGATCAATAGTGGCTGGATGAGTTTGACTCTTCAAACATTGTATGTGATTTCTATTTAAGGTCTTACATGAAGGTTAAGAAAGTGATTGGGAGTAGTCAGCTTGGTTTTACAGAGAGAAATCCTGCCTAATCAACCTGATAGCCTTCTAGAATGAGCTGACTGGTTTTGTGGAGGAGGGGTGAGCAGGGGATACTCTTTACCTTGACTTTGGTAATGCATTTGACACAATATACCACAGCATTCACGTAGACAAACAGAAGTACAGGTTGGGTTAACAGGTTAGGTTGACTGAGAAAAGATTTAACTCGCTCTGAAAGAATGAGTAGCACAAAGTAAAGCTGGGGATCCATACAATATCCAGTAGTGATTAGCACAGTCACTGTTGACATGTGGGATGGGACAAAATGCAGGAAGTGTGCTGAGGATAAAAAAACTGGGAGGAGTGGCTGACATACCAGGGTGTTGTGCTGCCTTTCACAAAGATCTCTGCAGGCTGGAGCTTTGGGCTGACAGGAATCACCTCAGGTTTAACAAAGAAATGCAGAATGCTGTATCTGGGAAGGAGGAATAAACCAATTCACCATCACATGCTGGGGTCTGACCAGTTGGAAAGTGGTTTGGCAGAGATGAACCTGCAGGTTCTTGTACAACAAATTGAACATGAACCAGCAATACATCCATGTGGCAAAGACCAAAAACACCCTGAGCTGTATCAGTAGGAAAAATGCCAACAGTTTGAAGGAGATGATCCCTCTGTTGTACTCAGTATGGGAGGGGTCACATAAGGAGTGCTGTGTCCAGTTCTAGACGTCTATAATGAACTTGACTGGCTGACTGTTGTATATCAAGGAGTTAGCAAACCACAAAATAGTTAATCTGAGTATGCCCAGGCCAGTGCTGGGCTGCATATCCAGTGTGGTCTTCAGACCTGTGCATTTTTTCCCACCATCCAGGTCATCAGTGACTGTGTTGAATAGTATTGCCCTCAGTGCAGCGCTGTGCTGCACAAACCCCACGGCTGCAGGACAAACTCATCCAGCTCATTGTAACAGAGGATCCTCCAGGCAGCTCCTGCCTGGTACCAGCAATTATACCACCCATGTGTACTTTATCTAGGAGAGAGCCAAGAAGTTGCCACATGAACATCCTTTCTGTTTGACACAGAGAGTGATGAATAGAGCTATTTTCTTGCACGAAAAAAATCCACAATAGCTTGAGTGACCAAGGGGGTAGCACCTCTTCTGTGGAAAGGGGTCTGCACATTGTGCAGTGTATGGATCAGGGGCCCGTTTTATGCTGCACCACTTGTGGTTCCAGCAGCTGAAGGGACGTAGGATTATCTGTACTCTTCTCTCCTTATAGTTTTAGCTCTATATAAATATCCTTTAAAAGATGTCTTAAAGAATGTCAGTGCCTTTTTTTACTGGATTCATGAGAGATAGCATCTCCTGGTGCAAAACAGCTTCCAAGTGTAAGAAAGATATGAATATATGGAAGTGAGGCTAGTAAAGGATTGCAAAGATGATAAAGGACTTGAGGCATCTGTCCTAAAAAGAGACTGACAAAGCTGAGACTGTTTAGCCTTGAAGGTCTTACCAATGCGTATGCGCACCCTGTGGGAGGGAGTAAAGAGGAAACCAACATCTCTGCTTTGCCCAGTCACAGGACAAGAGGCAATGGGCATGAAATGAAGTACAGGAATTTGCATTTAAACATAAGGAGAATCTCAGTTTGAGTGTGGTTGAGCACTGGAATACGTTGCCCAGAGGTGGTGGTGTCTCTGTCCTTGGAGACAGACAAGACCTCATTAAATATGATCCCGGGCAATCTGCTGTAGATGACCCTGATTTGAGCAGGGAGTTGCAGTACTGATTCTCCAGAGATCCCTTCCAACCTCAGATTCTGCGAAGCAAAGATTTTGAGGACATGTTCATTTTTCAAGTGTCTCTAAAGCACACAGTTCATCTGTATCTGTCTTTATAATGGTAAATATCTGTTCTATATATTGATGTGAGCACCTCCTTTTTATTTATAAGTCAACTATATTGATGCTTTCTACTTTCCACATTTTAATTTCACTACCCCATTTTTTAGAGAAATGTCAACAAGTAAGAAATACCTTTTAGCACTTGATCTGCAGCTCCATTAATATCAGGTTTATTTACTTACCTCTTTACACATGACAAATATTCAGTAAAGGTACATACTGTGCTACTAAGTGATAAGAAATTTACAATATTTACTTTTGTGTAATGACAATCTCTTTTATGAAGTGCTTACTAAAGCCTTTGCAACTTCTTTCCAGATATTGTTCCTTGTTTCAGGGAAGAAAGATTTTTATCCAACATTAGGATTTTTGGGAACTCTGTACACTCAAAGCAATTCTCTTTCATTAAATGAAGGACTTAAAACAGTCGTAGGGGTGTAAAAAATGTTCTTCAAACACCTAAAAGGACAGCAAAATGGAAAATAAGAATTACATATTTTTTTGATGGAAAGCCTTGTAAAGTAAAAAATCTGGAAGCAATGACCATAAAAGAAAAGAAGACATTATGGCTAAGGAAATTGAAATGGGTTATATGCTAAAGCTGGTGAAGGAAGTTCTGAGGCAAATAGTCAGAAATTCCAATTGAGGGAGGAGTGAGGTCTCTCTTTAAATATGACATTTAGACCAAAACTAACTAAAGCACTTCTGCCATGGGATTGTTGTTTGGAACTCAGAATGGAAAGGCACAGGAATGAACTAAAAAGCTAACAGATTTATGGAAACACCTTGAAAAAATTGGATTTTGAGCTTTTTTAAAAACATGGTGACCATTTTTCTGAGAAATATTAATACTAAGACTAATTTCAAAAGGTAAAATATAGACTGTAGAAGAATTTGCAATCTAGAAATTGTTTCATCATACTCAATTCTGCTAAGGGAAATATACGATAAAGTCACTGGTAATCTTTAACAAAAGTTATTATTTAAATGCATTTCAGTCAGAAAACATTTCTTAAGGTAAACCAGTTGATTCATGAAGAACTAACACTAGCAGTTTCACAGACAAGATAATATAATGCTGCTTTCTGTATGATTGTTTCCATCATGACTGATTAGTGTGTTTGCAAGTGTTTATGTTTATATACTTCATTTATCTAAGGTTAATGCAGGATCAGTCAATCCTACCTGTAAGCAATTTCATTAGTATTTTAATCCTACTGCAAAACTAGCAAGCTCACAAATAATTATGAGGATGTGCTTAATGTACCTTTCCTTCCATTTCTTCACTTCTGTGTTTTGTTGGAGCATTTCCACTCTCTCCTGTGTAGCAGTGAGTCATCACTATCTCTTTTATGAATACAAAGGAACTGCTGAAAAAGTAGCCCCTGGGGAAAATGACCTTTCAAGGGCCTCACTTGAAAATGCTTGGGAATTTTCCCCAATTATGTAGCCAGCACAGACCTCCTGGAGTCACTGCACTTGAATGCTTTGTGCTTAAAGTTAACCTGGGTTGGTGTGGTGCATGACTGTTCCTGATAGTACTCAGATAGTTAACAATTTGAATTGCTTGATTTTTCTGAAGACAGACAGAAAATGTAGTGTTTGGAACTGCTCAGAAACCTAAATCTGTTCAAATTCACTGAAATTGCTGTTTTGTACATTTAAAATTTAATCTCAATGCAATAATTTTTTGCATCATACCAAAACAGTAATAGTTTGCCACTCAGGCTCAATACTTGAATACAGTACTTATAATTCCTAGATAGGTAAAGCTGTGTTGTGATGCAGGATGGAATTTGTTGACTTCAGGCTAAAATAGAGCAACCCTATCAGCACAGAACAAGAGGTAGCTTTAATGTAGTAATCTAGTAATGACTCCCTATTTCACTTGAAAAGTGTCACAATATGCCCCAATATATGCACAATACAGCACCAACATGCTATTTGAACTCTGCGTTGACAAAACACGCTTACTTAGCATGACATTGTATTTCTGTGGGTATTTCTCTGTGGTTTCCTTTGAGGTTGCTGCTTTGTCCCAAAGACTAATAGAATATGTGGTAGAAACAGGCCTCCAATTTTAAGTAAATTGAAAATGATTGAAGTGCCTAGTAAGTGGGCACCTCCTTGAAATTAGTTTGTCATCTGTCTCCTTGTGATTCAATTTCCAACAAGTTGCCTTTCCCCAGTGGCATTCTTGGCCTCTGTAATAAAGACTGTGTCATTTTATTGGGCTCAGGTGGATAGCCTCTTTTATTTTGTAATGTCCTTAAATATTTAAGAGGTGCTTTTTTAATAATTTAAAACTTCTCAGGAAACCTTTATGTCATATGTCTATTGGTCTTTAGAAAGTATATAGGCTGTAGATCCCATTTTTAGTGGGCAGGTGTGTATGCAATATTACAGAATTTCACTTTAGTTGTCTCTTTCTTCCTTATCTTTTTCCGTTATTGGAATATCAGTTGAGCTCAAGGAAGTAGCTAACAGATGAACTGAATATGTGTTAGAATGAATGTGCCAATACCTACATAGGTGTGTTAATCAATGCACAGTAGGACTTTATATAACTTGAATGATATTTGAAGACTTCTCTTTAGTGGAAATAACAAACCTTTAATATGAAGAGCAAATAGAAAGGGTCTGGAACTTAAATTGCTTCTAATGTGTTTAAAAAGATTTTAAACTCTTGTTAGTGTTAAATTGACCTTGATTTCATAAGGAAATGAAGCTTATGCAAACATATGATTGTATTTGCATGCTTTAACTGTTTTAAATATTTATCTCAATTATTGTATTTTCTACCAGTCTTGTGAAAGCATACATCTGAATAAAGGAAAATGTCTGTTTAAGATTCCACTGAAACAATGTTTTACACTCACCTCATGTTAGTTGTGTGGAAGGCTACTTCTTGAATGACTATTGTTTCCTTTATCAGTTTCTGATTTTGAGATTTTTCATATGTAATTTCACTAAAAACTCATTAAATCAAAAAATACAAAGAAATTTGAAAGTTTTTCACACTCAGGGAACTAACTCCTGTTTTCTTGCAACTTTACAAGAAAGATAGACAATCCAGGGAAGAAGAGATTTATTAGCAAGAGCAATTTATACTGAGATATGTGAGCAAAAAGGAATTTAGCACATACCAAAAGAAGCAAGTAGAAAGAACAATACAAGTCAATACAATATAAGAGAAGAAAGGAAAACTGAGCTGTCAAATATCATTCAAGAAAGAGAGTTTTTTTAACATGATGTTTCAGAACTAAGAGGAATTATGTCAGCGGTATAAAAATCTAAGTGGTGACCAGAAAAAATGAAGACTTTTACTGGTAATATGACTAAAAGCCAAATTTTGCTTTGGTGTAAATACAGGGAATGCACATTGAAGAATTCTCAGGAGACCCTAGAAAGCAAAGAACATGAAGATTAATCTCTACCCCCATCATTTTCTAGGAATAAGGGAAGGAGTGTCCTCCAGTCATGGTAGTATGGGGGAGATTTCCGGGTAGTGAGCATTTGCTTGTGAATCGTTCACCTCACTTGTACCATCTGTTAATAATATTGTTGCTGTTACTGTTCATTTTCTTACTTCATTGGTGTTTCCAGGAAATTATTCTTATCTCAACCCATGATTTTCACCTTTTGTGCCTCCAGTTCTCCTCTACAGCCCGCCATGGGGGGAGGGAGGAGTGAGTGAGCAAGCGATGCATGGTTTGGGGTGTTTCAGTGGAAACACTAAATTGGGAAATACCATTCCTAAACCAGTACACACACTGTGAAACATCTGAGGTTTTTATTTTGCTGAGAATTATGAGAAATTCTATGCAAGTTAAAAGTGGGGGTTGGTTTTTTTTTGAGGGTTTTTTTGTTTCTTTATTTGTTTCTTGTTTAACCTTGGCTAAGTAAAAATAAATACACAAATAAGTATTTGACTTACTGTTGTCAAAGCAATAGTGCTAGTTTTAGTAAATTTTTGTGCTAAAATCCAGATAAATGTATGTGTATAAATGCTATAATACTGATTTTTTTATTCTGTGCTTAGCAGAAGCTGTATTCGAGTGTGTTTGTTACAGTTATCATTACCTTTCTACAGGACACTAAAATCCAAATCAGATCTTGCTCATACTTACTTGTTTTACACTTCAAAGTAGCACTGATTACTGCCTACCTATCAATTTCATGAAGGATATTTCTTTTTCATTGGTTTTATGCAGCCCTCATTTACTTGTGATCCTTTCTGAAGCCTTGTTATTGTCAGTTTGATTTCTCTGTGAGACAGCTGATAACGAGTGGTAGAAAAATAATTAACTTGTATCTTGTTCCAAGTCTTTTTCACCTACTACGATTCAATTCGCCAAAATACTTATATGTTGCACTCTACTTACTCAGGATGAAGCACCAAAGGGTTATGTGGTGTCGGTAGGACTTTGGACCCTCTGCCTTGTAGCTGCAATGCCTACAAAATTTGTGATACTCTACACCTTTCATGTATTGGTATTACATTTGCAAAACACTCTATCTCTGTATGTATGATTTTTTCCTAAGATGACTTGCCCTCTTATTTTGATTCCTTTTCTGCTTTGACAGGTCTGTTTCTTTGGGCCTCATTACAGTGTGTGTTAGTTTAAATTATGTTGGCTGCCTGAACTCCCTGCTGATAGAGTAATCGCACACAGATTCCTGTGTTAGACTGCAAACCGGCTTCATGTTCCTGCTGAGCAATCATTTCTAGCTGATTTTATATTTCCACACAATCTTTTTTTGTGTGTAGCTCTATGGCAGTATATACCAACTTCCCCCTTACACTTTTATTAGATAGTTATTGTCCCTGAATTAATTCTCCATTGCACTCCTACATACGTCACATTTAGTAGAGAAGGAGCCAGATTCCCAGTTTGTACAAACTGGTGCAGCTCAAGGTCCAGGAGGCCTGACTCAGTTGACAGCAGTCTCAGATCTAAGTAATCTCCTACCACAGCATTTCTCAGAGGCTTTGCATTTTTCCTTAGAGCATTGACACACAAGGAATTGGAACCAGGTCAGCTGAGTTAGCAACGCTCACTGGCAGCAAGGTAACAGATGTGACACTCAGGTTCTGGCCATCACATACAAAAACGTAGCTTGATAAAACCCTTCCAATGCAGTAAAGGATAAAACAGTGCACTGGATGTACTTTGGCTACCTTGCACATGTAGCTTGAAACAACCATCCAGAATTAAAAAAATTCTAGGATTAGATACCATGTTTATCAGGGAAAGGAATAGGCAATGTATATTCCCTAAATAAATGAACCTTTAATATTTCCATTACTAAATACGAAGTGGAGGATTCATATCATTAGGTCAGATTTAATCAGATGAACATTTTTATTTAATTTGTATACATAATTTTGTAACATTAGAAAATAAGGAGTTCCCTCTTTTCAGAATACTATCCCTCATTAAGTCTAAAGAAACAGAGAAAGTAGGTGCATGGCATTTAAAAATTGGAATCTTTATAGGCTTTCAGACATGTAATAGATTTTCAGACAAATAGAAGGCAAATTTAACGATTTCCACTTTCATTTTCAGTTCTAAGTTAAACTTCATAGTTGACAAACTTTCAGCACTGCCCGTACTTAGTTTTGGCCATTTAAATCAAAGAAAGAGAAGATGAGATTCTTTCCCTCTATGGTCCCAATTGTGAACAGTATCAGAGCTGTATCTTCAGGCAGATATGGGCACTTAAGCCTTAGAGGGTCAGTTTTACAGGCAGGAATTAGAAACAAACAAAAAACCCCCAACTTTTCCCCACTGTTTCTATGTAAACTTAAATTCTGACACTCCTCAGTTTATTTCATGTCTACAGTGGGAATAACAATATACATTACATTTCCTAAAGTGCTTTGAGACTCGAAAGGTAAAAGTCTAAAAAGAAGTAAGGCTATTGTATGAGTTTTGCTCCAGTAATTAGTAGTTTAACATAAAAATCAAGAGATTTGTATAAATAAATAAAAGAAACCCTATTTATGATTACATCCATTTTAAGGACAACTTGTATGATTAAAAGTTGTTTACTTTTAAATTCTCTTTGAGAGTCATGTATGCCTTACTTTTAAATAATTTCATAATGTTTTGAAAGAAAATAGGTATCAAATTTTGGCCGGTTTCCTAAAAGGAATGCTTGGTCAGCTTCCTGCAATAATGCTCTCTTTTAAAGCATAAAATTATGTGTCAACTTTACATGTCTTTAAATTGCAGCAATAGCAATCTTCATGACAGTTTTAAGAGCAGCTTTGAAACTCCAGTCTGACTGTGGGGCTTTTTCCTTCTGAAACTTGTCAGTTTCTGGTCAGTTTCTGGTCAAAGTAAACACCACACGCAATCACACTGCAGCTGCAAAATTCCACATTGAAGATAGAATCGAGTTAGACAACTGCAGAAAAACCTGTAAAATTTTATTTTAGAAAGAATTTAGCCTTACTTAGATTTACTATTGGTGTCAATGAAAAGAACATAGGACTTTTTTTAGGGATAAAAAAATTCTGCCTACAAGCTCTAAATTGAATCAGTACATTGTGATAGGTATTATATATCATTTTGGATGCCTCTGCAAGTAGGTTTTTTGTTGGATATAGGGTCAGGAGACTTAAGAAAGGGCTGTATATTAACACGTACCTGGAAGTAGTTTACTAGGAACAAATACAAATGTGAACACCTGTAATCATACAGCACATAGGAATGAAGATGGAAGAAATTCTGATCTCAGATTAAATTATTATAGGTGGTGAGGACCCACAATACTATTCCTTATTTCTGATTCCCTGGCCTTTTGCAGCATGGGATTTGGACCTACCTTTAACTTCAGGTTGTATCTGGTAAGGACCTGACTTACTTCAAAGCTTTCAACTTCTATGTGTTTTCTCTCTCAAGATTTTCAGAAAAGCTAGATTTGTCTGTATCTTGCTTCAAGAAGTCTTTTTATAAAGTCAGAGGAGGATTTTAGCAAAAACATGTCTCAAACGCCACTTTAAGCTGCATCTCAATTGTAACAGCCTATTTTTTTTCATAACTGCCTTTTTCTCCCTCGAGCTTTTAGTTATATGGCATGTATCTCTGAAGTCCATTCACATGCAACTCAGACTAAGTCTCCCACTGACTTTCCAGCAAGACAGCTGAATCAGGGCTAATGTGCAACTCCCAATTCAACATTTATCTAAAATTAAATGAACGAAGAGGAAAATCCTCTTATTGCTGAGCCTAGGAGTGGTCGGGCTAAGCCTGGCTGAGAAGAAGGGGAAGGAAGATAAGAAAGGTAGGGAGAGACTGGCAAGAAAGCACACAGAAGGCCTGGAGAAGAATGATAAAGGGAATTTTACTGAGCATGACAATTTTTTTTTCTTTTTAAATCTTACATTCTGATTGATCACTAGGTGCTGTATACAAAGCCTTCATTGATATATTGGTGATGTGGGTCATCCAACACAAGAGAGCCTAACCCAGGCAGTTATGCTGGGTTAGTGCTTAGTAATGAAAACTAATCAATTGGAATAGGAGATTTCCCACCTCAATTTTATACTACAGCGCCTCTGTATACGTTTTGCATCTGTATAGGCAAAAGTGAAGGTGTTATCAGCTTCATAAGTTATGCTGTCTGTGATGCTCAAATCTCCAATTATATTTTTTTATTGCTTTTCAAGATACGTAAAGTAACCAGGCAGAGTGGTACTAAAGTTCCTGTCTGAAATTGGTCAAATTTCTACTTCACTGCACTTCAATGTATCTCAGCTTTTTTATCCATGTCACAGAGAGACAGTCGGAGACAAACAACATAATCCTTACAGGAATACAGAAAAGTTACATCACTTAATGTCTGTTGAACAGTGCATATCCTAAGAAAAATGTTTTCAGCGTTGTTATCACAGCCAACCCTGTGAGAAGTTAGTGAGGAGAATCACATCTCCATGGAGGAACAATAGGGGGCTTCCGGAGGCTGAAAGCCCCTAATCCAAGCAAATCCCGATTAGGTGAGGTAGATAAGGGCTATGTCTATTTGAGTTTTCAAGAATGGAAGTTCCACAACCTCTCTGGGCAAACTGCCCCTGTATTTCACCATTCTTATGACAGAAATTTTTTCTTTAATTCAACCATTTCTTTTGGTGTGGGAGAGTACTGGCTGCTAATTTTGAGACATCTGGTTTTGGGGAAATGGCTGAAAATCACCATAAAATCTGCTTTTTCTTGATTTTTTCTAGCTTTATTCAGCATTTGGACGCACTCAGGGTTGTCTGCTGAGAGCTAGGTAACAACTCCAGGCTGATATTCCTGAAGAATGAAGGAGATACCTGTGCTGACTCTGTAGCCTTTGTTCTCAAAGCAGTGTGCATTTTATCATACAGAAAACATTGCTGCATCAAAAAAATTATATGTACTTGTTCCTTTGACCCCGGTTTCTCCTCTGGTAAGAAACTGGCTGCAGCTTGGATTTCTCTTCATAAGCAGCAGCTCTAAGTAGCTCTACTTTCCATCTGAGCCAATCAAGGTGTTTTCATTCATTCCTTCAGAAGTTATGTACTAGGCAAGTTCAAAATGATGAGAGATGCAAAATTATGTTTTCTCTCCCTAGGGTGGTTTAGTTCTTCCAACTATCATCTTATGAGAATAACACTCCTGCATAGATTTGCATTTTAGGAGTCCTGGGCAAAAAAGTAACTGAGAAAGGGCTGTCCTGCCCCTGTGAGCCCTCCTTTGTTGTACCTGGTAGCTTTGGTCACAAAGGAAAATTTGGAGCTGAATGATAATACACAAAGGAGAATGTGCCACTATTATTAATATTTTTTTCTCTAATTTGACTGGTTAACATTGGGGTGGATTCTACAGAAGTAAAATAAGCTTTCTATCTACTTTTTTATAATGAGGACCAAAAGTCTCATTATAATGTTGCACTGGGATATGAGCTTCTGTAGGGAGTGATGGATTACATGGTTACTACTGCCTGAATGTCCCTGCAGGGCAGCAATTCTGTGGTATTTGCAAGATAGTACAGAAATTCAGTCAGAAGCCTCTGGTTTTGAAAATGAACTCCATAATATATATGGTCTCTAACTCTGGAATTAAACATAGACATATCTCCTATTGTCTAGGGGCTCTGTCTTGCAACTACAACTTGCATAATCAATCCTAAAAATGTACATAGTAAATTAGCAGTCAATAAGTTTATCTAAGAAACTGGATAATTAGCTTGAAAACGATGTGCATGGTGTAAGAATATAAAAAGAGAGAAGTCAAGTCAGGGCATGATTCAAACTTTATTCTTTCCCTCATATTTTGTTTTCTTTTCTGAGACTTTTCCTCTTTAAGTTTCTGTCTGTATGGTCAAAGCACAGACATCCTTCCTAAGACTGTCTTCCATCATGAAATCACAGAGAATACATTGGGTTGGAAGGCACCTTGAAAGATCATTCCTGCCATGAACAGGGACACCTTTCACAAGAACATGCTGCTCAAAGCACTGACCAACATGGTGTTGAGTCCTTCCAGGATAAAGCATCCACAGTTTCTCTGGATAACATGTTCCACTGTCTCACAATCATGTAATTGTAAAATATTCCTTGTGTCCAATCGAAAGTTCCCCTCTTTCAGTTTAAAACCATTGCCCCTTGTCCTGTAACTTACAGACTTTGTAAAAGCCTCTCTCCATCAAAAGAGAGCCCCCTTTAAGTATCAAAAGGCTGCAATAATGTTTGTATATAGTTCTCCAAAAACTGGAGCTTGTTTAACATTTGATTCTTCAAGTATACAACGTTTTGGGAGTCTATTTTGATTGCTATTGGTCATGAACCATGCTGGAGGGGGTGTTTCTGTATCTTGTTAATCAGGTGTCAGAAGAGAGCATATTTCTTTGTCCTACATATCCTGTTTATTTTGCTTCTAGATGATGTTATTTGAAATATATGCTCATCAATTGCTCTTGTATGAATGAGGATTTAGCTGTTCTGCATATTTAGCATCCTTAGAAGCAGACAAGTTATCCTGAGAAACAAGTTGCTTTTGCAAATATTTCCTGAGGTCATTTTGGAAGCTCTCTATCTTGTCAGTTATCAAAAGTTTTGGCCTTAAGGTGTCTCTCCCACTTTTTGTCTGTTAGTCTTTCTATCCATACAATAGTAGTAATGCTATAGCTATTACAAAATGGTGTGTTTGGCATCCAGTATGGAAAAAAAAATATTGTTGTTTATGGAAAACTAATTTCATTCAGGAGAACTAACCATGTATCTTTCTTTTGTAGAGTTTCTTAAAGACTTTTGTCTATTTTAACTACCACCTGAACTTTGTCATTCAACTTGTATGGTGTAGCAGTGCAGGATTCAAAGTTATTTCATAGTATCCTGTGAATTATGTGGGAAAGATAAAGAAGAGTTAGCTTGAAACTACTGCTGTAATACTATGTCTGATGAAATGGTTAATCTATGATAGTCTTTGTGGTAGTGTGTTATAGTTTGTTTCCCTTCTGGTAGCCTAAGGAATATGCAGCTGGTTTTGTAGCTCACAGCAAAAAGGTTCATCTGCCCCCAGGCCTCTGGAGAAAACTCTGGATTTTCATTCTCTCACTTTGTCACTTGGCCTGCATTTCCCCACTTCCACCATAACCATTTCCTAGCCTGCAAAGAGCCTGACTACAATGTTCAATGTAAGATGTGTGTACTGTCTAGAAGTCCAAAAATAGCTCAATCTAGTCTTGGCAGAACTGCCTGTTTACAATAAGGCTTTATTCTGGTTGATTGCTCGTATATATTAAACCTGTTGGATGCTTACTGCTTTCTAGCTTGCTGGGAAGCAGCTGGGTGTTTTTCATTCTGAAATGGTCTTTCTGGCTGTACAAACAATACAAAGGCCAGGAGGAACCCTCACTGGTTTTTGTCCATTCTCTTTCACTCTTGGAGTCTTTCTATCCCTCTCTACAAACCAGCAAGTTATGAGCTTAGTTTAAGATTTCTTTGTATTTCAGTTAGACATAATTCTTTATATATTTGTTCAGTTGTTATGCTTGAATACTGAAAAATGACTTTGGAGAAGAAGGCAGCATGTGGATACTAATCCTTTTTATACGTATTTAAAGGGATCACTTCCTACTCAGTTTCCTGTCCATTAATATATTCGTCCTATTTTCTATGTGGAACCACTGTGACAAGTTGTTCTTTTGCGCTATTTGTGTATTGGTTTCACTGCCCAGAATGTCTCTGATGCACAAGTACTGGTTTGCTGATAACTGCTAGGTGAAATAATTAATCATTGAGTGAATATGTCAAGTATACAACTTTTATGGAGCTTCTCTTTAGGTTTATTTTTGGTTTCACATATTTGTTGCTTACAGAAAAATTGTGCCGCCTTCTATTATCCCATGTCAAGGTTTGTACAGTGAACATTATCATGGCTGACAAGTGCTTTTGGGCCACTAAATCTACCTGTTGGCATACAAAATTAGTGCAGTAGCTGTCTGCTGTAGCAATCACTGCTGCCTGCCTTTGGTGTTTTAACTGCACTGCTTTTGCTTTAGTTAAGTCAGAAAATACTTCTATTGCAGAAATTTGGCAGTGAGAATTTTCTAAACTGTCTAAGTTTATGCAAATAAGCTGTTTCAAAGGGCTGTCAGGCAGCTTTTCCACGTAATGGTGTCTCTAGCTTTTGCAATAATGTAAAGTTTGTCTTGGTTTTGTTCTCTGCAGTGTATATTATTGCTCTCTTTTTTTTTTCAGTTATAACGGTTGAGTTATTTTGTACATCTCCAAGTGTCATGCTCTGAAAGTCATCATGGTCTTAACAAAATATTTCAGTAATCTTTTCCTAGCTCTTCTTTGAAGACCCTACCATGATTGCTCTGAACAAGTTTGCTTACTTTTGATTGTGTGTTTGTTATATGAATCTTTCATTCAGATTGAGTGAGATAAGATCTCTTCCTACTGTAGGTATAACCAATATGAACTGAAATCTCTGTTTTTGTAGCTGTGTTTGGACCTCCGTTATTTTAACTGCTATTTATTTTGATCCTGTTCATCATACTATGACCATACCATTATAAAATGGCAGTTTTGCTTTGCAAGATTACAATCCCATTTCCCTCTCTTGCACATTCTGAAGAAGTCTTTAACCTTGTCTACGCTAGAGAGGTTCTGCTGTGCCGTCAGCAAACCCTCTTAAGTGTAGACATGACGCATGCTGACACAAGCTCTTTGCCTTGCTTAATAACACCAGGTCCCTGAATAACAGCAAAAAAGCATCTTCTGTTAGCATTGCTGCATCCACACCAAGGTTTTGCTGCCACAGTGAAATCATCTGACAGGGATGATTTTTCTCACACCTTGGGCTGGCACAGGCAGGCCCAGCTTTGGGAAAGGACAACCTTCATTGCTGTCCAGTTGTCTCTCTGTGTTTTGCTTTTCTGTGTGTGCATCTGATGACAGATTGAACATTAGTTGCCTGTTTTGCACTGCGTCACTGTCATACACAGACTCAGCAATTTACTGATTTCTTAAATCCAAAAAAAATTCAAAATGCAGAGAAATCTTTTTGGATGGAGTAACGATATCAGCTGTTCCCCAGTTCTCACAAACCTGTTTTCTAAAACAAATGTGGAGTTTTTTGGCAATTCTGGTTTCCAAATTCATTCATAGCGTCAAAACAATTTAAACTGTATAAAAATGTACCTGATTATAAAATATTGTCATTAAAAGTGTCCTAGAAATACATCTTGATAGCCTGTTATTTTTTTTTAAGTGTGAAAAATGAAAAAAAAAAGATACCTTCGTTAAAAAAAGGGGGTTTTGACGACAAAAGTTTTTGTAATTCCTTTCTCAAACTCCCGTCTAGTTATGTAAAATCTGACCTGTGTGATATTCTCTTAATGAACATGTTTGTTTCTATTGGACATGGGTTCACAGAAGGCCTTTGATGCCAAGACCATGGGTTTTTCCATGCAGATCTTCTGTGTCTCTTCAGTCATGACTTTTCTTTATATTTGCGAATTTAATTTTGCATGCATTTTGATGAAATTTTCCTTTATTTTCACATTTGCATTAGCAAATTGTCTTAGCTGTGATCTTGCTTTAGAGGTGAGATTGTTCAGTAAGTTTGCTCAAAGGATTACTGTGGATTCTCTGACTCTGAAAAGTAATTTCTTTGACCTTCCCTCTAATTCATAAAATGGCTTTATTAGGAAATATTTAATGTCTTTCACATCTGATAATTCCAGGAATTTGACATCTTTCTGAATTTAGAAGTTCATGGTGGCATTGTTTCTTCAAATTCTCAGTTATTGTTGTGAAGATGACACTTTTAGATGACATTTTCTGTCAGTTCCAAATAGTCTTGGGTCATGCAGAAGATTTGACAGAGAGCATTCAATATACTGCTTATGTATTCAGATGCTATTTGAGTGTGTCTGTGTCAGCCTCTGTGTCACCTGTTTTTCTGTCCTTTAAAGACAGCTTCTTGCAATTTTGTAGTCTCCCTGGTGTCACCTATAGGCTCCCTAGTTGTTAAATACTTCTGTCGTGGAATCTCCCTGGGGACAGAAAGCTGGGAAGTCGCCATGATCTTTATCAAAGTTACTTCAAGGCTTTTCTGCAGAGCAGGCAAGAAAGGAGGGCCAAGGGCAGGCTGCTCCTGCCACAGGTAATGGTGAGTGAAGGAGAAAGGACACAACTGGGATGGAGAGCTGTGGGGAAAGCCCTGCAAAGCCAGACTTTTACCTTTTTCTACTGGTGGGAGTGAAAATGTGGATCTGAAACCTGCTGGTTTCTCTGGGAGGGACCCCTTTCTGTTTAGGTCCCCCACAGCAGCAGCCAAAAAAATTTTTGTCCAGAACTTTAGCAGCAGGAGTATAAAACAGGCACAGTAGTCTTCTAGGGGTGACCTGTTTCCTGTAGGCAGAGAAATGACCCAATCACAGCCTTTGTTCTGGTTTTCTGTCATTGATCACTGGTGTTGTTCCCTTACAGGAGTAAACCCGCAACAGAAAGAAACAGGACACACATGAACCTCTGTGTCTGTGAGGGTGCTCTGTCATCAGAAGAATGATGCATCTTGTGAAGCAGAAATCCCAGAGTTTCTGGCTGTCCTTACAGGACACAGCACCCCTAACAATAAGGTTTACATTGTTTAAGCTGTCCACTTGTACAGTGAGCATCAACAAGCTGTGTCATGATGTAAGAAATGAGACCACATTCATTTGGGGGCCTGTGGAGTTGGTAGGAATTTGAAATTTTGAGCCCAGAGAAGCAGATTTGCTGTCAGTCTTAACTGAAAAATTCCCTCCTTGTAAATGTTTGGGAATCTGTAAAATAAGGTAGTATTTCCATCTTTCTCAATAACTGAAAACATCCTTATCCTCAGAACAGCCCTGAAAATTAAAAATATTTTCCCTAAGAACAGGATATAAAGACAGAAAGAATACAGGTTTCCAAAAAGTCTAAAGGTCTTGGCAGCCAAAGATTCATGAAAGGTTAGCAAGATATACCCAAAGTGAGGGCATGCGTCATGTTAGAAGCAGAAGTTACATCTTATCTCCTAAGACTTAAGATTACAGAACAGAATGTCCAGTTGTGCCTCCTTTAGTACTTCAGCCTTTTTAATATTTATTTCAGTGAGTGTATCTGGCGAATCCTTATCCCTTCATAAAAATTAAGCAGTTGGACAAGATCCAAAAGTACAGAATGAATTAATGGCTATTATATGTGGAACACAACAGTGTGACTTTACAAGCATATTTGCCGATACAATGTTAGCTGTAATACTACAGACTGTGTTTTGAGTTCTGAACGTTTTGTAGTTCTGCAACAGGATGCCTCTGGCAGTTCCTCAACATAGGACTCAGATCTAAATTATTTAGTCTAGCTTGTGAGCCATTTGAGATATCGACCTAGGGGCAAGAGCTTACCTGTTCCACAACCAAGCATTACAGTGGAGTACGTGGAGGTGATAAAGACCTGCATCATCAAAAGTGGGATTCTCTTATTTTGCACAGTGCTCCTACATATAGCAATATATAGTAGATAACGGTTAACAGAAAATAACAATTTCAATAATATGCCTTGATCTAACGTTCAGACTAGATCCCTACCTGTCTTTGAATTGGTAGGTTTTAAAATACCTGCAGTAGTCTTGCTAAATCATTAGATATGGACAGCCCAAAGCCTGGAAAAGGTTAAGTCAGATTTTCAATGTCCTATTCTGTTTGGGGAGGTAGCTTGCAAGAAAGTCAGCAATTTACAGCCAGAATCGAGTTCTACTGCTTCAAAAGACTTGAAGACTGTATAAAATAAAACCTTGGAAAACAATAATAATAAAAAAATAAACTCTAAACTAGCAGGGAAAATGACAAAGCCTGTAAATATAACTACTAATTTTTAATTTTTTCTTAGTTTGGAAAGCTACAAGCAAGTTGAAGACTGGAAAACGAAAAAAGAATTAAAACATTAATTTTGAAGTAATTTTTAAAATTCAGATTCTGTTCCCCATATCTTTTTTTCTGAGTGACAGTCTGTGTGCTCAAACCCTGTCACTCTAATGAGTTTCAAGACTTTCAAATGGCACTATTTAAAACTGAAATCAACATATGGGGGAGGCAGGTGGTCATTTTCCTCAATAATGGGATATGATATGAGTTCATTTAGAGTACTAAATTGAATAGCAATAGGTTCCAAAATACAGAAGCAAAACAAGCTCAACACTTTCCATGTTTTAAATTACATTATTAGGGCTGTTTCGTGGATGGATCTGTCAGTAGAAGGATACTAGCTGTTTCAAGAGAAATAAAGCTGCAAAATCAGTGCATTTATTGCTATATTTCTGAAAAGACCCCATGACAATAAAAAGATGGGCCTCAAAAATATAGATTAACAAGAAATAAGAAATAAATTAATGATAACTTTCAGACACCATTCTGCACCTCACGGTCCATTATCTTATCTGGAAATGAACAGCATCAACTAAAGAAATTTGTCACATTTATCGGAAGAGTTAAGGTAGCTTTGCTGAAATGCTTAGAAAGAAATAGGAAACACGAAGAGCTCCTTAAAGTCCTGCATGATTTATAGTCTTCTAAATTTTTCCATGTACCACATTATGTAGTTTGCAGCGAACACTGTAAGAAAAATCACATGGTTCTAAATTCCATTACAACTTTTCATCAAGTCATTCATAATAGTCTATCTCCAAGACTCTAGGAGCTACTGTTTCCATTAGAAGGCTATTTTGTGCTCTCACAGGATGCCCTGGCCAAAAATTTCCTTCTTTCAGAGGACTCAAACTGAGAGGGGCAACTATTTCACCCAGAAGCATCCTATTCATCCTCTATTCATTTACAACATGCTACTGGACTCATTTCAGGGAAGTATCTCTTCCATAAACTTGTACTTAAGTTTGCTTTAGCAAAGTACATGTGAGAGAACTTTTGTGTGTTTGTATTATGTACATAATATTATAAAAAAACAGACCATACATGGTCTTAACCCCTTGCACTGCCCCTCCAAGGCTCACAAGAAGAGTGGGCCTCCTTTTAAGATGATCCTGTGCCACATGTAGGGGGCAAGAAACATAGACCAGGATCCTCTAATGGAAATTAGAGCTGTGAGAAATTTAAGCTCAATTTTTTGGGTTTTTTGGTTTTGGATGTTTTTTGTGTCATACTACTGCATGGCTTTTCTTTTTCCTACTCTGTCTTATCAGCTTAGCTCATCACTAGTGGTGTCTCAGCTACGGCTGCATTCCACTCCTATTGAGGATGAGTGAGAGAGAACTGTAAGCTGCTGCATAGAAACCACTACCACTTAGTGCAAAATCCAGCAATGTTGCCAGTAGAACAGTCCAAAGCAAGCAGCTGCTCCCTTGTCCCTTATCATCTCTGTTCTGCGTCAGCTCGCAAAAAATGCACTAACTTTGGCATAAGCCCCTGGAAAGGCTGCTGCTGTTATGAAGAACTGGAAAGTACAGATTTTGATCCCTCTCTTCACAGCATCGTGCATTTTTGTTGATTTTTTTTTCCTGGATGATTGTTAAGATCCACTTAGTGGGAGATGCCTCTGCCCAGATTTAGGTGCAAACGAGACCATAGGTTGAAGTCAACAGTATGGATTTTATTTGATAATACAAGTGCAGTAGAGAGAGGGGGTAAGAAATAGAAAAGGGAAGGAGAGAGAGAGAGAGGTCAAGTGGAAGACAGTCACCACCTGTGGATCCAGCGCTGTCCTGTTGGTCCTTCTTCACCCTGGGCTTCTTGGTGGTGGGGTCCTGTAGTTGTTCTTCTGGGGGTACCACCTTTATACAGTCCAAGTTCTGGGTATCTATGGGGTGGTCACAGATGTTCCCATAACCTGGGGTGTCATGTGTATGAGCAGTTGCTTCCTTTCCCACAGTTTGCCACAGCCGGAATTTTTATCTGGATGTTTTAACCAGGATATGCTAAGCAGATCTTGCCTCCACCAGGCCTGGAATTAGCATCTTCTTGTTGCAAATTCCTCCCTTCCATGCTTCCCTCAAGTTCCTGCTGTGGTGTCTTATCTTAAAGTAAATTCTTTCTGTGGCCTTGACGGTATTTGAGACAGGCAACTGTGCTCTTTAAGTTCTTACAGAGATGACAGTTTGGCTGAGGGTCTCTGCTTTCTTCCTCAACGTTTGCTTATGCTGAAGCCAAATGTCCTCAGAGGAAAAGAAACAAAAAGGATCGTGATAGACTTTTCACAAGGAAACCCTTTGCAAAACTGCCTACATCTAACAGGACGAGGAGAACTTCAATCTGTTTGAAATATTGTTATTAAGCATGCTGAGTAGTTCCCCCATATTTCCAAGTGTCCAGAAACTACAAGAGAACTGCCTGACTAGAGAAAGAAATTTAGCAGCTAGAAATGAACAGCTTGCTGAATGTTATTGATGTAATTTTTATGGAAAAATGAAAGCACCTCCCCTCTACAAATGAATAGAACCAGAAACCCCATGTATTTTTATTAAATAGAGCTACCCTAACCATTATGCCTACTTCTATCAACACTCTTTAACTCATGTAGTGCTTTACTGGAATTCTGTGAAGCATGTCAGACTTTTCATACATCACTTGTCAGATTTCCTAAAAGGTAAATGTACTCTTCTGTGTCAGTAATAATGCTTTGAGTTCTGGAAAAGCAGAGTGATTTTTTTTTTGCTACTGTCGTTGCTGTTGTTGATATTAACCATTGGCACACTCTTTCAGTCTGGAAATGAAGGAGAGAAATTTGTATTTAAAGATATCAGAAGTACACAGAATTAGGGTGTGTGCAATTCCATGGCTTTAAAAATGCTTAGTGTGGGGTTTGTTGTTTTTCCTCTCATACTATGAATTTTTAGTTTACAAATCCTTAATAGTAGAGCTAAATACTATGGCAGAAAATGACATGTTTTGTTACTGTTTGTACCTTTGCATTGTTTTTATTTTTGTGGGCTGTTTTCTCTTTCTTCCCTGGAGACATACCACACAACCCACTTTCATAACTAATGACAAAATGAAAAAAAGTAGAATGTGACCTCAAGAATCCATTTTTTTTCAGAGAAAAATAGTAACAATTTCAAAGCTTTGAGTTTCAAAGGTTTAGCACCAGTATTTCAAGCCCTGAAGTAGTCTAGCATTATATGTTGTAGGGTTTTGTTATGCAAAGTGTGCACAGTTTAAACAAGAATGGTTCTCCAGAAAGTTGAATTTCAATATGCTGTGGGGAATGTCATGTTTACACAATTGTGTTTCAATAGATTTTTCAAGGTATAGTTCTGTGCTGTGTTCCAAGGAGTAAGACTTAAGACATGATCCTGAGTGTTGTATTCCATACATGGAAAAACTACATAATTCGAGTGGAGCTAGGTACATCAACTGCATCTCAGACCAGGCATATACATTCAACCAGACAGATCAAACAGGACATTGATTCTGTAAAATGTGAGCAATTTAATCCAATCCAGAAACACTTACATATATTAATAGACCATCACAAAGATAGTTCTCAGCACCTTTCAGGATCAATGCTTCAGAAGTCATAGAAAACATCACAGCAAGTGTTAAAAGAGTATTCAGACCCAGATTCTGCACTTGAAAATACATGAGTTAAAGAGTTTCATCGTTTTGTCTCATTCCTCTCCTCAAAAGCAATGCCATTGCTTTCTGGATCATTTAATCATCTAGAGTTGGAATAACAAGCTCCTCACTTGCATGTTTTCTCTGGTTCAGATATAAGAGGTATGATAAGACCCAGGATTATGTTACCTCTATTCTGTTCTTGGCTGATATTTCAGTCTTTCTGGGATTGTTGGCAACCATCCCTTTTAAATCTTAGCAAGGACAGATGCTTCCTGAACTGTACTAAGAATTGCTAAAGGAGAAACAAAATGTTGGGTTATTTAATTTCATCTGCTTTTCTCTGAAATGGAGCAAGTATTTGGTTACATTTGAGGCCGTAATATGACAAGGAGTTACTCTGAAAGAAAATATGACCAGCCAATTAAGAGATGGAGCAAAAAGATAAAGATTTTAACATATTTGAAAAAGCTGTAAAACAATGCTACCGTTTGTAAATGTGCACATCATTACCTGTAAACTTGTTATATAATAGGCCAAGGACTTAGGGGTAAACTTGTGCTTAAAAATCTGTAGAATCTACTGAGATTAAATTCACCTATTTTTACAAGTACTTATAGTCAGGTGACATTTCTGCTCTTTTTATCCCAGTATGCCCTTTCCAATACATGCCATGAGGTTACAAGTCCCTGTAGGAGTCACCTTTAGGTGCAGCGGCTATGAATGTTTGTTTGGGTTTTTTAATTTAATTTATATTAAATAAATATATAAAAAATGAGTCTACACCACCATGCATTTCTCAGCAAGCGTTCTAATAAAAGGAGAAAACTAATGGCTGCTGCCAAGTCACTGCTGGCCATCAGATATCATTTTCAAAAGCCATTGCAAGGCAAGAGGGGTGAGGACACCAAGTGGTTATATCCAATTACCTTACCGTGACACATGTGAACTGTGCATTGTGTTTGCACAGAGCACTGAAACAACAAAGGATTAAATTGATGGTAACACTGGTGCTATGAAAAGATTTTGCCTGCATCTGTCAGAAAAATCTGCTGGAGGGGGCTTTATCAGTGAAGTTACATGGATTTGGAGAGAAGAAAAAAAGACAACAACCTAAAAAATGGAGATATTGCAATGATGATATGTGAGTTTACTCAGGATGGAACCTGCCTCTCAAAAGTTCCCAGCAGCAGCTGGTAAGCAGGTCTGCACTCACACCACTCACTGGCTTGCATCAAAACGAAATGCAGTCCTGGTTTTCCGTGTAGATTTGCAATTTTGCATAGTCATGTAAAATATTAGTAAGAAATTACAACAATATTTATTATATTAGCATTACCATAATTGCTACATTTCATATATTTAAATTATATATTTGTACAGCATATTGTTCATTTTACCTCAGGAAATTGCAGGCTTTCTTAAAAACATCAGAAATCATTTTGAAAATGAGTCTCTTCTTTGTGGATAGAAAGTAATTGCGTTAATTGCCATTGGCACATATTTGTAGCTCTGATTCAAGGGCAAGAATGTAGAATTGGAAGCCATTAAATTTTCTTGGGGTGAGCAGGAGGAAATTGGAAAGAAGACCCAATGGTGTGAATGCCCGTATCAAGGGACATCAGAGAAATTGAGAACTGGCCTAGAAAGAGGAAGAAAAAGTACCTTTTCTATTCTTTGTTGTATAAGTTTTGCATATGTGGGATTTTGTTTGAAAAAAAAAAAGTGCCTCTTGCATGAAATTTCTTGTTGTTCTAGGAAATAAGTGTGCAATCGGCAAATTCCATTTTGTGTGGTTGTTTTCAGCAGAAATATGATTTTAATTCTAAGATGATATCAAACTATTTCTAAAATAATTGTTATGTTATCTGGATAAAAAATAGCTCTTCCAGTGCCTTTTCATTTTGAGTGGTTAATTTTTTACAAGAGGCTTGCTTTACTTCAAAAGAGTAATACCTCTTTTGAATAGTGCATCTTGCATTATGTGACTATTGAACCTAATCATCCAAGGAACAAATCTATTCCAGATAAATAAATTAAATTTTAGGAAATAGAAAGTTTTGCTAATTGCATTCATTTTGTAATTTAGTAAAATACTAAGCATATATTTAAAAATTGATTTTATCTCCACATTGCTTCTATGAAGTTCATAAATTGTGTACCTGCTGACATAAAGGCATACAGGTGAAACCCATTACATTTGTGTATTACTAAGGAAAATTACGTTTTGATTGATGTATAAAATGAGCTTCATCTCCTAAAATGAAATATTTACAGTGAGTCTACTAAATACTCTGCTAGTTTGCTTATAATGTCAACCTTTCAAAAATAATTAATAGGACATGAAACTGAGTTTATTGATTAAGTTTGAGTCTTCCCCGAATATAAAGGAAATTTGCAATACCAACAGTTCTCAATTCCAAACATGATATAAGAAAGGAAGGCTGAAAAATGCTAAATATTTTAATAGGTATGCACAGACGATCGGGATTTAATTCTCCATTAAATTTATTCAATATTTTTCTGATTATTTTTTCTATTGTATTTTTTTCTTATTCTGTGTTTGTGGGCATAAAATAACATCTTGTTGAAGCAAATTTTTATTTTCATTTTTCTGTGTAAAGAAAAGCAAGTTCAGTTCTGAGGTTTGGTGGGGTTTTTTTAAAAAATTGTGATTTGGCTCTCTGTATGAATGATTTAATCTGTTCACAGATTTATAGTCAGTGTTCTGAATTTCTTGGTGTTCTAATAGCTAAAATCTTTCTGTTCGGATCAAAAGTTTGTGATCACATTTACTTGTTCCCACACACACAAAAAAATAAAAAGAAAAGGAAACAAAAGAGGATGAAATGCATAGCAGAATTATAAAATGGCCAATTTAATGAGTTTCTTCACAAGCATACTTAAACAAACAGGGAAAACTGAGAAAACCGTGGACTTTCTGTTGCAAGCAAAATTTCTCTAATAAAATTTCTTAATAATTTTTTTTATTGCAGCCAGTCCCCCACCCTCTTTTTTTTCAGTGTGAGTCCTTTAAATGTTGTGTTGCCACTGTGTTTCTCTTCAGTACCTCCAGCTTCCTTATTGCTGAGATCAGCTGCTGGAACTCCCCTGATAATATCCTAAGATGCCATTGAGAGCTGCTCTGAAGAATAGCTGCTCTATTTTTAATTTACATTTTTTGTGCTTGCTCTGTTGCATTCCATCTCAAGAATAGAGGCCTGGAAAGGAAGTTGTCAGTTCAGGTCCAGGATTCAGGCAGGAAGGTGCACGGTATTGCTCTATTTTTTGTCACTATAGGGAAAAGGGACTCACAAGTAGAAGGATAGATCAGAATATTTCATCCACCTGCCACACCCCTATTATCCCCAGAATATACTGTTTCAACCAGAAATTTAGCTAAAGAAAATGGCCTCTCAGCACTCCCTGATTTCTCTGGGATGGGACTGAAGTACTGCTTTGATATAGTAAGGAAATCTCACTTCAGTAATTAATATTTTAGAACTACTTATATCTGAAATTTGTGATGAAAGAGCGAAACTTGGGAAAGCTGAATGGGAATTCAAGGCAAGAAGTGTATCACAGGAACAAGTTGCACAAATGACACCCTTATTCTCTGCTTGTAAAAGCTGACAATGATGATTGCTTCAGCCTTGCAAAACATTGAACAAATACAGCCTTGAGGCCCTCATAATTTAGGCCAACTTTCTTTTCTGAAAGAGGTCAGTGACACAGATTTTAACTGTCTTTTGTAATGTCTTTTATTTACAAAGTGTTGACAGCTCTATTTTGAACAGAGCAGGCCAAGGCAATACCAAAGTACTTCCAGAAAATCTCACCTTACATGCTACTAATGCTTCAGGTTTTGTAGGTGATGGATTACCTTTTTTAACTCAGTCCCTTTTCTTTATTTTTGTGATACACTTCTAAGAGGCAAAAGCATCTGTGATGGAATTCATCGGTCATGACCAATTTCCACAGATTAATATTGTCATTCTCAGTCAGAGTGATTTTTTTATAGGATTTGAGGTTTTAATTGCAAACTGAAAAAAAACAAATTAATTTAACAGTGATATGATGAGTTTTTTTAATTCTGCTGAAAATCCTTCTGTGTTACAAGATGTTTCAATTCTGATAATACACACGTTTTTATAGATGTATATATTGTCATATATACTCTCTTTTGAAATGTGTTTGCCCATCCTGCTAATTATTGTCAGGTCCTAATAGAATCCTTCACATGGGGACAGGTATTTTGCTCATCCTTCTATAACATTATTCTGGAAAATTCCTGGGGCCCATCTATTTACCCATCTGCTATAACTTTCTTTGTTAGTGTTCATTGGATAAATGACAGTTTCTAAGCCCAAATAGTTAATCTTTAACAGACATGAAGGTGAGAATCAACACTGTACAATAAATGATTCTGTGAAAAGGCAGATTATCATGCTGAATGCTATTACCAGCACTTTATCACAACTCTCTAATTATATCCACACATAATGGTGTTATTTTTAAGACTTGGGCTTGGGATATTTTTTTAGTCCAACAGAACGGGCATAATCCCCAACACCTAACAAATGCTTTAGGCTCAGATCACAATGTTTCCGCTTGATAATAAGATCAATAAGATAATGAGGTTCTCTTGGTAGACTCTGAAATTATTCTATTTTTTTTTAGCCCAATAGAGCTCATTATGATTATCTCACTCAGCCTCCTGCACTCGGGTCACAACAATCCCAGGCAGTGCTACGGGCTGGGGACAGAGTGGCTGGAAAGCTGCCTGGTGGAAAAGCATCTGGAGGTGTTGGTCAGCAGCAGCTGAACATGAGCCAGCAGTGTGCCCAGGTGGCCAAAAGGCCAATGGCATCCTAGCCTGTATCAGCAATAGTGTGGCCAGCAGGACCCGGGCAGGGATTGTCCCTCGGTACTCAGCACTGGTGAGGCTATACATTGAATACCTCCAGTTCTGGGACCCTCAATTTAGGAAGGACGTTGAGATGTTGGAGCATGTCCAGAGAAGGGCAACAAGGCTGGTGAAGGGTCTGGAACACAAGTCCTGTGAGGGAGCTGGGGTTTTTAGTCTGGAGGAAAGGAGGCTCAGGGGAGACCTCATTGCTCTCTTCAACTACCTGAAAGGAGGTTGTAGCCAAGTGGGGGCTGGTCTCTTCTCCCAGTCAACTAGCAACAGGATGAGAGGACACAACCTCAAACTGTGCCAGGGGAGGTTTAGGTTGGACATCAGGAAGAATTTCTTCATGGAAAGATTGTCAAGCATGGCACAAACTGCTCAAGGAGGAGGTCAAGTCACCATCCTTGGAGATGTTTGAGAAAGGACTGGATGTGGCACACTCCAGTGCTGTGGTTTAGGTGACGGTGGTGATCAGTCAGTGAATGGACTCGATGAATTTAGAGGTCTTTTCCAACCTAAATGATTCTGTGATAACACAGGCCGTATATTTCATTCCAAGATTTCTGTCTGAATTCCAGCTACCTGTGGCTGAGCTGGGACCTAAACTGTAATTGAAAGTGTAATTTGGTGTAAAGACTCTCTGCCTAATTGAATGCTCTACTTCCCCCGGTGATGTGCTCCTTCTGTTATAACTGTCATCAATAAACGCATGCACAGTGTAAGTTGAAATGCTTTTGTATAATGGTAAAGTTTTCCTTGAAGCATCTTGGAGGAGTGTCAAGCACTTTCAAGTTTTTTGAGAATTTTGAGACAATGCTTTTTGCTCAGGCAATTGAAATATATCTGCAAGGCAAGAGCAGTTCAAAGTTGCCAATATGAGGAGAGACAAGTGCCTTTTAAATTATTCATAGATCTCTGCTGGCTACCCATCTTTTTGCAGATGGGGTTTTTGGTGTTGTTTTGTTGGGTTTTTTTCCTTTCTCTCTTTCTTTATCCGTGATGGATTTAATGCATTTATTACACTCTTAGCTCCATGAATAGATATGGGAAATGCAAAGGCAAAGCTTTAACTAGTAAGAGAACAGGAAGTCTGTTCTGGTTTAACAGATTCTCAGTCTGTTTATCACTGACAGCTATCTTAGATTGCTAAGGTGCTTCACAGGAAAGACTTTTCTTTTTGTGACTTCTCACTGATGACTATGGCTCTTTGTGGCAACAACCCAGACAACAATCAGAGGTGGAAGATCAATTGCCCAAACCTGCAAAATGGTGTATTATACATATTTTTGATCAGCCTGGTAAAAAATTTATTATTTCTGAGGAGAGAGGGCAACAAGAGTGAATAGTTTGCAAACTATTAATTTTAGCTCTGTTAATTTTAACCATGTGGCTGTAGAAACTACCTCACTTAATGTTTGTTTCTCCTCTGTTCTTATAGGATTTATTTTATTCATCAGCCTTTCTTTAAAACAAATAGATTCCGCATTGTAGCTCTATCTTTTACATCCTTGTCTTACTTGAGGTAAAAATATCTTCCAAAATTCTTTCTCCTTTTTTGTCTCGCTCTCTGTTTATTCTTCCCCTCTTTATCTATTAAACCTCCGTGTGTCCAGTCAAAGAGATGGATTAACCTGCTATGTAATGGCACGTGATTCAAACGTCTGATGTCAAGTTTGAAAATAAAGTGCAAAGTCAATGTATATTCAAAAATAGAAGACCTTGAAAAAGAAAATCTCAGTCAGGAAAGATACCATCCCAAGGCAGGACTAAATACAAATGCTGTGCAGGAATGTGTATGAGAGAATATGCACATGTAAGAAAGGTGATCTATTGCAGCTTGCATTTGGCAATGATCAATAAAATAATCCTAGCTGTAGTTAGCAGGCTTCCCAGGTCTGACCTTCAGATGTTAGGATTTGAGATGGCTCATATTTGGATAGACCTCAGAAAGTCTTGAAGGCTGGAAACCAGTTCAGCCAGGTGCTGAATTCCTTCACATTAGGTTGCACAGTCAAATAGGTTCAGAAAAGTTACCTCTCACCTCTGGAAAACTGGAATTCTCAAGAATTTTTCCACTGAAATACTACTTGGCCTAAAATTGTAGTGTCTTGAGCTGTTTTTTTCTCTCACATGGTCCTTTCATATTAGCTGGAGTCACAGAGAACAGAGGCATTCACACATAAACATTTCAGCATTCTATTAATCAAACTTTAGTTTCCTCTTTAATTCCTCTCAGACTGCAGTAGGTAGATACTGAGACTGTGTTTTGTTCAGTCATTTGTTGTTTTTTCTTTTAAAGGAATACAAAATTAAAGGTCAGATGTGGATTTATGTTTTGGGGTTTTTCTTTGCATGGAGACCAAGTGGTGTTATACCTTGGATTGGTGTAGAGGCCAGCCAATATCCCTATTCCATTAGAAGGATCTTTTCATACTATGATCCTGGACCTGAGGTCTGTAATACTGTATTTTACTGAGTACTAAGAACCGAGAGTAAAACATCAACATATGCACCAAAAATTTCAGAATAAACCTCTTATCTCCTCAGCACCTTCACATCATTATATTCTGTAAGTCTTCAGAATATATATCCTTCAAGACAGTAGCTTACCCTGTCAGTATACAATGAATTGGTTTTGCTGTCAAGATCTGGATTAGTAGTGTGTTAGCTATCCCAGATTTTAACTTTTTTATTAGTATTTTAATCTATAAGAAAATAGAAATTATTAGAGACTGTAAACAAATCTCCACTAACCTGAGATTCAGCTTGTCCCCAGAACATTTCATCTAAAAATGTTGTTGCTCCACAGTATTGCAAGTCATAGGAAACACCTCTGTGTTTCTTTCTTGTCATGAGACACATTTGCAACATAAGCATTGTTGGGGGTGCAGGTAGTTAAGTAATTAAA
The DNA here is from genome assembly GCA_013397055.1 of Pachycephala philippinensis. Taxonomy (NCBI): domain Eukaryota; kingdom Metazoa; phylum Chordata; class Aves; order Passeriformes; genus Pachycephala; species Pachycephala philippinensis. Next base: position 212,426 of record VWZT01008898.1, read on the forward strand.
AGTATTTTGTAATTATCTAGTATTTTAATGAGCAGGGATTCATCATAAGTAAATGGAAAAATTCAGCTGTTGTTCATACCTGACCTTGAGTGCAATTATCAGTTAGTTCACTTAGAGAGCAAAATTGTGTTGTGGGGTTTATTTTAGCACCATATCAAATGTACTGTGTGTATTACATCTAGACAAGTGCTTCTTACATAAGCATTAGATGGGTTTTTTTATTTTATTTTCTTGCAAATATTTAAATCTGAGAGGTGTAATACTGATGGAGAAAAGAAGTATCTTTAAACCTTCTCTTGACCTTAAATAATTTGAATGATAATCAAAATATGTAGCTCTTCAGTATGAGACTGTCATAACTTTAGATACAAACTTTATCAGAGTATATAGCTGTATAGTTATATAATCACTCATATCTGTATTTAAAGCAATAGGCACAAGACAGCTCAGGTGGTCTAGGTCCAATTCCATGGCCTTGCGTCAGATTATGTGGTCACAAGCAAACAAGATGGGCTGATCCTGGCTGGATGCCAGGTACCCACCAAAGCAGCTCCACCCCGTCCCTCCTCAGCTGTACAGGAGAGAGAAAACCTAATGAAAGGATCATGGCTTGAGATAAGGGCCAGGGAGAGATCATTCACCATCACAAACAAAACATACTCAACTTGGGAAAATTACCTGAATTTAGTACCAACCAAATCAAAGAAGGATACGCAGAAATAAAAACACCTTCCCCCTACCTCTCCCTTACACCCAGGCTTAATTTTTTCCCGATTCTCCACTTCCTCTCCTGCAGCAGTGCAGGTAGATGAGGAATGGGGGGCTATGGTCAGATGCTCACATGTGAACTACACCAGCGTGGGTCCTTCATGGGTTCACAGCCTCCTTTGGGCATATTCATCTGTTCCAGGGTAAATTCCACAGATTGCAGGTGGATATCTGCTCCACCATGGACCTCCATGGGCTGTAGGGGCACAGCTGCTTCACCACGGTCTGCACCATGGGCTGCAGAGGAATTTGTGCTCTACTGCCTGAAGAACTTTCTTCCCCTCCTTCACTGACCTTGGTGTCTTCAGAGCTGTTCCCCTCACATATTCTCCCTCCTCTCTTCTCTGCCTGCAACTGCTCCTGTGAAGTAACTTTTTATCCATCTTAAATATGTTATCCTGAGGCACTATCACTGTTGCTGATGGGCTTGACCTCGACCAGCAGCAGGTCCATCTTGGAGCTGGTACTGTCTCCATCTGAGACGGGAAACTTCTGGCAGCTTCTCAGAGAAGCTTCCTTTGTAAGTGTCCTGCTGCCAAAACCTTGGCACCAAACCCAATACAGCAAATCATTTAATCCTTCAGTGCCTATGTTTCTTCATTTAACGATTGGAAATAAGTGCTGCCTTTCTCCTTTTTATATTGGTTACTTGGGTTCTTATCCTAAGAAGCATTATCTGTCTGTTGGTATGTTTTACAGTGTTTATCACATTTGGCCACAGACCTCAAGGAGAGATTTCAGCATAAAAAGGGATTTTCATTAGAAATGTAACATTATCAAAAGACAGTTCATACTGCTATTCTTCAGCCCTGTCCCACAGTGTTTTCATTCCTTCAGGGACTTCAGTAGTTTCAAGTACAACAGATGCAGTCGTGTGTACCACCTGCCTATAAGTTAGAATTCTGACATGATAGCAAATCATGTGTCCATCTCTATGTAAGTTTATACAGTTGGCCACATGCTCTTTCAGCATGCTAACTGTAGGACTCTACATGAAGTTTGGTTTTCCCAGATGAAAATAATCTGGCATCCCAAGATTTCATGAGTAGGCAAAACTAATGTTTGATTGTTGCCTTTCTTTTCGTGGATGTATAGTGCATGGCCTCTAAGGTAGTGAACACTTTGATTTCCATGTCAAAGGTTTGTGTACATTCAATACGTGAAGGTATGTATGTTTTTAGAGTTATGTCATGATTGATAATCAGGAATATTGTCAGAAAACCAAAAACACTGTCATTCCCACTCAAATTAATTTTAAAATTCATTGGTAGAGGCAATATTTTTCATTACATTTGTATTCAGTCAATAAAAAAACACCACACTTTAATCAATAATGAAATGAAATCTTTCCCAAAACACTGAGAAACTAAAATTGCCTCTTTTCTTGGCTGGGACAAATCTAGTTCCCTCTGTCAAGCATGTCAGTAACCATGTGTTTTTCTTATACCTTGCCAGGTATTATGACAACATGTAATCTAACTTCCAAACATTTTGAGAATGAACAGAAATCACTAGGTACAATATATATGACTGAAATTTATGTAAGAATACATTAGATGCACAAGGCCCCTCTACACTGCAATAGCTTTCTGCCACTTGAAGATAATCTTACACTGGGCAGATCCTTTTCTATGAAGTTTGTCTAAAGCAAGGCAGAGTCTAACCTCTACTTGGCAAGAGTCTTATGTGCCTCATATTTGAATGTTCATTCAGTTGTGGAGATTGATGCTGCTGAAGCTCTGCTATGGTCAGCAGAGTGATACTGTTTAAGCCAAGCAATCTGGGATCCTATACAAAAATTCTTCCGATGAATACTGGCAATTACTTTCCTAATGGATTCTAATTGAAACAGAAAATTGAATGAATTAAACTGAACTTAAAGCCCATTATTATGTTTGGTTTTCTGGAAGTTTCATATAACCTATTAATTCATTAATTAATTTTTAATTGGCAAAGTTTCCTTTAGCATAAAACTTTTCTTTCAAATGGAAGTCACTGTGAGTCTGTGCTTTTACGTGACTATCAATTTTTTCTCGAAACATCATCCTTATTCATACTTGAGTGAAAGGTAAGCTGTGAAGTCAAAAGGGAATCAACCTTTTGTTTTCTGCTCTCTTTTGGTGTCCCTATTAGCAATCTAAAATGTCAGCAGTTCTGGGGTAAAAAAAAACACTAAAGTCACATAGATTTTCAGTGATCTGGCAGTGCAGCTGTCTTGAACCCCTGAATTGCTAAAATGGAGGAAGCTGCAAATGAGCAATGGCTAAACAGAGAGGACTTCTTCATTCTCTGCATCATACTATTGATTAGGCAAGTGTGGTTTCTTCCACACCGTCTTACATGCCTAATGCTTGAACATTTGTACGGAGCCATTCTCCATTCCAGCTCTACAGAATTATGTCTATGTTTGTACAATTTACACAAAGTTTTCTTGTATTTCACTGAACTACAAAATCATTATCTGTAACTGAAGGATTATATTTTAGATTTTTGAGCAAAAGACATGTAGTTTTTGATTGAACTTGCAGAAAGGAAGGTTAATGCCCAGTTTTTGGTGCTCTGAAAAATTTCACAGCAGATGGTGGACAATGCATGGGATGTGAAGATCCCAGAGAACTGAACTGCTAACATTTTCTTCTTCCAGCTGTATGTCCAGCCTCAGGGACATTCAAAAGACAACTATTATCAGTCATATCTAACTATAACCCTGATGTATTACTGCTAAATGGTAAAGGAATTCCTGCTCTGGGCCCAAACAGAGGGAAAGAAGGCAGGGTGAATCAGTAGGAATATTGTATGAGGGATGAAGAAAGAACCCAATTAGGCCTGGCAAAGAGACAAAATATCATAGGCAAAATATGGGTTAGACATATGAGGAAGATTTCTCACATTATTCAAAACTTTTTTGAACCAGTTAGCTGTAGGAGAAATTCTGTCAAGAAGCAATACATGCAAGATAAGTAGCAACATGGCATATTTTAGCTATAAAAAGTTATGTGTCTAATTATAAATTTTTCAGGCAACATAATGAACCATTCCTGTTCCACAATACCATGTGCAGAAAGCTCTGTGAGAAAGAGAATGCAGTCATACCACAGGGATAAAGCCTGAGCTGTGACTTTCACATCAAACCTGAGGCAGAAAGGACTTTGCACTCTGAAAGTGGAAAGCACTGAGGACTTTCACAGCCACCATCCCTTTTGAATGTTGCATAACAAACATAGGAAGAAGCCCAATCTGCTGTGAACTCACCTGAGCATTTCCTTGTCCCCTAGGAGTGGGCTTTACTCCACAGTGTGCAACAGAAAATGATGAAAGACTGTTTTCATTAATATTACGATACAAGTCTACACATTAGTGAAATAACACTGGCTGCTTTCAGTCTTTAACAGAGCTTCAAAGGGAATGGTACAAAGTAAGGTCCTGGAACAAACAAGGGTATTTATGTTAGCAGTGATTTTTTGACTGAAGGTAGATACATATCTGAACGAATGAAGTGATCCAGTTAAATACCCATTGTTGCTGTTCTCTCAGGTGGGACAATATACGTAATTCTAAGAAGCTGTAGCTGGTGTGGTCTCTATTTCTATGCTACACAAAACTATGAACCGAAGGAACCCAAAAAGTAACTTCTATGACTATATTATGGAAGGACTCTTAAAAGACACGTGCATGGATGGTAAATGAGTCACTAGTGTCTAATGTTAGTTCTTTGTTTTCCTGCCACTGAAATGCAAATTATACTTTCCCTTCAGCCTTATACAGTCAAAGCTGGCTGTAGTGCACTGGTCCTATTTAACTTGATACCATTCTCTGAAATTTTTGCAAGGAAGTATAATATTTTGCTTTCAAACCTCTCCCCAGTCAACAGGCAAGAAATCATTTGGTGGATATTCACTTTTGTGATGTTGTGTTCATCTTCTGTGATCAAGATCTATTCTTTCTTCTTACTTGAAGCAAAATTGTTTCAATTCCTATGATGTACAAGGTGTTTTTTTCCTCTGCTCTTGTACAAAGCACTCCAGAAGACAACGGAAAGTGTAATCAAGTTGTGTAGGACTACATTAACAACTTTAATGTAAAAGGAAGCACAAAATGTGCAATAAATCTCCTGGTTAAAGCCTGAAAACCCCTTTTTGTTTATACATTTATTGATTTTTTTTTCTCTAATCATGTCTAGCTCCTTTAATCATCAGTTGCTTGCCTGCCCCCTATTATCCAAAATCAAAGTAATAGACTTCAGCTAAACAATAGTTGCAATTTATAGAGTGAAAAGGAATGCCTTTTATCCACCAGAGAGACTCCTTCCAACTTCAGGAAAGGACAAACTCTTCAGATGTTTTTCAGTCTTCATGAAAAAAATTGCCAAGCAAAAAGAAAACATTTCCCTATAAACCATCGCTGAAACAGCCAGAGGGTAAAGCAGTGATTGCTTTGTGCTGATTTTTGTTGGTTTTGCTAAAGTAATTACATGAAGGGCAGGGTGGGTGGGATGTAAGGCAAAAGGTTATGATACTGTTGTGGCCCAGAGTAAATGCATTCTCCTGAACTCCCTCACTCATGCTGCAGCCTTCTCTATTTCATAACATGGAAAAGCAGCCTATGCATAAATTTTCTGTTTTAGACAGACCTGGTTAATGACAGGTGAGATAGTTGCTCATTTCCAGTGAGAAATGTTGATGAGTGGGTAAGTATGGTCATTAGCACTGAATGTCAGGACTGAAATAGGTGTCTTCATGTCTGACTCAGCATCAAAGGTTAGTGTAGACTTGAGTACTTTCTGCTTGTGCATTTTTTCCATGTACCCAGTCACACTGCATGATGTTTTAGAGAATTAAAGACGCTAACACGCTCACATTCCCCCTTATTCCTTTTCTCTTCTTACAAACAAGCATTAGTTGTATAAAATGTCAAAGGTTTAATGTGTGGCTTTTAATATACATTTCTTAGTTTGTTGGGTTAATTTTTGTTGTTTTTTTTTTTAATAAAGCTGATGCAAAAACAAAGTAAAAACATGCTCAATATTTCCTTCCTTAATATCCTCACGTGTGTTGACTGACAAGCTGAAAGTGTGGGTGGGCAAAGGAAGTTTTCACTAAAATATTTCTCCCATAAACACTTTTCTAAAATTTTTAAAACAGCCTTAAACAAAAATTACTCCCAACAGTGCTCCAGGGTTATTTGAATACCCCGCTGATTATAATTTCCCAATATCTATTGTTTCATCATTTCAGCATCAGGGAGAAATTAAATAGATCTTGCCATGTATCTCATTCTATTATTTCCTTCATTTTATTTCACAGGTCATTTGCAATCTCTTGAATGTGAAAGGTAAAAATCTTTATTGTGTAAGCAGTAGCATGGAAATAGGGTATGAAAATGGATCAGGATCTTGAAAGACAACACTTTTTCCTTCTGATTGCTTTGGTAATTGCCACTTAGGGTTCTTCCTAAGTAATGCTGGCTTGCTTATGATGACAGTTTTTGGTAGTAGCTCGTAGGATCTTCGCCTTTCAATTCCCACTGCATACAGTGTACTGCCAGCAGAGAACTATAAAAAGGTTTCTGCCCTAGAGAGCTTACCCTGATTTAAATTGTGATTAATAGAATACTGTCAACCCAAGTGCTTCCAACTTTTTTGGGCCTTTTAGTAAGAACCACAGATAAGTAAGTATAGTAAAGAAACAATATTTTATTTAGAAATTTTAAGATGAAGCCAAAGGTTTTTGTATAATGGAGACTGAAACAGACCAGCTTATGGTCTTCATCTTTTTCTTTGGCTATTGATTCAGGAAAGGAGTAATTTGGTACTTGCTTTTCTGAGCTAGCTGTATTTTGAAGTGGCTACAATCCTTGTATTTTCGTGTTTGTGTAGTCAGCCCGAAATAAGTAGCTGATTTTATCAGTATCTGTGGTGTGGTTTTTTGCCCAATAGCAGTGGACAAGTGAGTCAAAGTTTACATCACTGTTAGTCCATTGATTTAAGTGGATTCCTGGATGTACCAAAATGAATTAATAGGCAGCAACTGACTGTCATATCAGAATGGGCAGAACAAAGCATGTAGTCTCCTTTTAATAGAACAAGCAATACTATATGTTGTCATTAAGGCATACAGTTTCTTATTAAAACACTCTATAGAGAAAGAGAATAAATGATATATTGTAAATTGATATAACTAGCAGAAAAGTCAACATGAAGAAACCATAATTAAATAACCACCTTTTAAAAATACACAGGATGTGGGAAATAGGATGATCCAGGTTAAACAATGTGTGAACATAATTTCACAGAAAGTTATACATGCAAAATCAAACTCTGCAAGGTATATTTATATTACTTAATACGAAGAGAGGAAAACGTGTGTTGAAAACTTAAAGAATAAAATCAACCATGAAGTCTCATGAGTTTGAAGAAAAGCTACAAAAAGCCACCGAACCAACAAAATATCAAAATATGTTATTGAGCAGGAATGAAAAGAATAGAGTTTGATTTCAGGTAGAGATTTTTACCCACTTTACATGCATTCAACATCTGGTCCAGATAGGCTGCCCACAAAATCATCATTCTTGCCTCTTAATATTGAGGCCTCTGCATTGTCATTCCATACAAAATTTCATGGAACAAAAATCTCATGAGAAACAAAAATCTGTTGACGGTCTTCAAGGAGAAATTGAGAAGCTACCTGAACAGAAAGAGAGATGCTTAGATCTGAGTTCACACATGCATTTAGGAGCCTAAAGAACATTGATTTCAACAGGCTCTAATTCATGTATTTATGTATGTGTATTTTAATTATTTCTATGAACTAAAGGGAAAGCTACACAGTCAGGAACACTGTGTATAGAGAAATATCTATATAGTCCAAGGCATCAAAGAGTTCCAGTTCAATTCTATATGCAGGAACCGATGAAGTTACTGTATCTCTACTAGATTGACTCAATGGTAGGTGAGACATCTCTCTCCAGGCCTTTGGGCTGTGGGGTATAGTATCTTACTTGATTGGGCAGAATTTTGTGTATTTGTATACTCAGTTAGTGACCCAGCATACTTTTTTCCCCTGTTCTTTGCCCTACAGTCCTGCTACCAAAACCCTAAAATAGTACACTGGTTTCAGATGTCTCTGTATACCTTTTTCCAAAGAGGACTACAAAATATAAATCCAGATTTGATACTGGTTAATACATCAGTCAGAAACAGGAAGAGTCAAGAGCCTCTTTGCCAGAGGCAAAGTCCCAGTCTCATACTGCTGCTGGCAAGAAACCTCTGTGCAGACCGAAGCGTGAGAAGGGAACTGATACCTGCACTATGGTAGGCTGAATACATCAGTGTGGCACTGCAGTCTCGTGAAACTCTGATTGCCTCTGTCCCTGGCTCTCCTCTCCCTCACACTGCTCCAGGGTCACTGCAACTTGCACTGTTCTCATACAATTTCCAGATTTAGCACCGTAATTGTCTCATTTCCCCATACCAGCCTCCACAGAGGATAAAAGCTCCACAGTCTCCACCTCCTCACATCCGCTGGGCAGTTTCATTTCAGAGATGACTATCCAGGAGCTGTTAGTGGTTATAAGAACTATCCATGTTATGCCTGCTGTCAGGGTCCCTCCTGGGCCAGAGTACTGAAAAGACATATTGTACGCTCAGCAAGAAATTGCAGTTAGCTTAGGATATACTTAGCCCATGGTTTTGAGAGGGAATATTAAGAACTCAGGGCACTGGAAAAACAAAGGCCTTTTTCCACACCAGGAGGTAGAAAAGTACCAGAAGGTGGATATGAGGCTTTTGTAAGCTTTGAGTTTGTGAATTCTGCTGTCTGACTCAAGGTTCTAGCTCTCTAGTATGCAATTTAAAGTCTCCTCTAGGTGCTTATAATTTAATTGTAAGGTGTTTCACAAACATCTTAGCAGGTGTGAAGAGGACGTGAAGAGATCCTTTTTTCCTCTCTCTTCAGCTGGAACATGAAGAAGGCATTTTATGATCCAATTAGTGCCTCCAGGAGCTCTCTAATTGCATTATAAAGCATCTTAAAAAAAAAAAAAAAAAAACCCTAGAAAATTAGAAATTGGTTTTAAAGCCTGAAAAAAAAAAAAGGAAGTGATGTTTAACTATTTGCCCTCCTGGTAACTCAGCAGTGAGAGGACCCAGCATCCTTATACACCTCGTTTTGTCTGTAAGTACCACATATGTGAAATGCATTCCATTGCCCAGAGCCCTGGAGAGTGGAGCATCCTTTACTGGGTTGCAACCAGAGCTTGAAGTATGATGGGAAGCTTTGCACCCAAAGTAGCTCGCGACGTTATCACATGTTGTTCATCCAAGGAAACTGCAACTGTGCTGCTCTATCTGTGGCCATTTTAGCCTGCTAAATATCTGTTCCATTGAGTTTTTATCCCAAGCTCATTGGCATAGTGTCTGAGAGGTATTATATATAATGAGCTATAACATGCCTTCAACTTCAAAGCTCAGCCTCTGTGTAATAATTATCACATCACTTTCCATAACTCTCACATATTTTACTTACTGAGTGGGTGGGAAGAAGATACTGAAATAATATTTAGACTTATAGTGCTTTTCAGCTGTAGATAACAAAATATTTTCTGCTGGCAGCTAAGCATTATCATCTCCACTGTGAAGATGGAAAAGACTAAAAGGCAAATAACACAGAGATGTGAATAAAACCCCAGCTTCTGATCTTTGGTGTACGGCCCTTCCTATTCATTCAATTAGTGCAGCTCCCAAGTACTTTTCTTCATTAGCTGACAAAAGTTATAGGACTTTTATCCTCTTTCCAATAAAGGAACGAAATGTGCAAAAGCAAAACACTTGAATATGTCTATTATATCTTATATATGGCAGTAACACTTGCTTTCCCTTACACGCATATACAGCTGAGCAGGATACCAGCCCTGCATTTTCTGTTTCCATCCATTTCTTTTTTTTTGTTGCTGGGATTTAACACAGCCCATTGCTGCAAAAAAGGAGCAGTAGCAAGACTCTGAGATGAGGTTACACTGTGTGCAGGGTCCTTTACCCATCCCCTTGGGAAGAGGCTAACAATGCCAAGTCTGTCCTTAAGCACCTATGTATCCCTGAAAGTACTCTGAAAGGGACACCAATCTGATTTAAATATGATAGGGTGTTTTTCAAAATTCAGGTATTATGTTACCTGAACCCAGTCCTCCTCTTCCTGGTAAATTTGCACTCAGGAGAGCCTTTTGTTGCCTGGTACCATGTGCTGGGAGCCTCCTCTCCTTCTGGATAGCAGGCACTGACTGTCTTTGTGCATTGCAATAATAGGAGAAAAGGGCGGCACCTCTGGGAAGAAAGATTCATTGTCAGGTGCCATTTCAGGAAAAGGGTAAGGGACAGCTGAAGCTTTCATCTTCTGTTCTGACTCAGTCTCTCACACTCCTATGCACTGGCATACCCATGCATACACTGCTTTGAGTAAAGCCACTGATAATGTACAGTAAGTTGTCAAGAGATTTTACCAAGATGTTCTGGTTTTTTGCTTCTTTTCTGTAAAAGTTTGCCCCTGCTTCCTCTTATCTGAATTTTGGGTTGAGTTTCACTCATACTCAGAGCTCAAAAAAAAAATTCACAAAACCAAGAACACTGCTCACACTAAAACTCCTTTGAGCCAACAAGCAATGCGTCACCTTGTTCCAGATTCTTTCATGGCAGGATCCCAATTTCTGGTACAAAATTCATAGGTCTTAATAAATCTTCCACAGTAATGGTCTGAATTTTAGGAGTTTAACAAACACACTGAGTTTTAGGTTTTATTACAAACATTTCATATAATTAGCATGAACAGATGGCATACGATTCTACCATTAATCATTTGTGTACAACCAAAATACAGTAATGTCAGTATGTCCCAGAATGCTTCTTTGAAAAAAATACCTGGCTGCAATTCTGATCTCTCTTGCACCCATCAGACACCATGACTGTGGTAAAATTACTTCTGATTTATCACAGAATTGAACAATGGTAGAATGAAGCCTTTTTCATTATGCAAACTATCCTCAGTGGTTTCAAGACTTACACTGGGTTTTATGCAATATATAATCAGTTAAAAAAACAACCTACTTGTGTAGGACAAAAAGGAGGAATATTAATGGAGAAAATCTTTCAAAGCATTTCTGGAAACAATACCCTTATGTATAAAAAGAGTCTTTTTTTGGCATCTCTATGTGGTAGTGTTTTCAATTCCAATAGCTATAATAAGAAAAAAAATCTGCCCTATTTGTCAATCTGTCAGGAAATATATTTCAGCTTCAAGCATCATACTCCTGGGGTTTATGGAAATCACAAAACATCTCATTCAGATGAAGAGGCTGAAGCTATAAGCAGTGCAATTAATATCTTCAATTTCTGCCTTCAGCATGAAAAGAAGCTCAAAAGCTTTTTGAATCTGAATCCCAAATGCTGTCTAATAGTTCACATCTGGCTTAGGCTATTTAGGAGAAACAACAGTTGTTGGTGTCAGCAGTGCAGTTATTGACACACTAACCTTGCTTATCCAGGGGGGCACAGGGCTGGCCGGAGGTTATGGAAAGGTTTTTTGGCAGGTTCAGCTGGGTGGAAGGGTAGCAACTCAAATGTTGCTGTCGTATAACTTGGTGATAGAAAAGCCTGCAGCTCCCCCAGAGTACACAACCATGGATTACCGTGTGTTTCCACACACTGTACACACAGAGTACAGACAACAAGAGTCATGCTGCTTGCTGGCAACAATCTCTGCACAGTGACAAGTTTAACCTTTTTATTTGCTGTTGGCATTTCAGTAGTACTCAACACCTAATCTCAGAGGCTGCTGTGTTTGATCCTATGCAAGCACCTAGACAGGGAAAAAACCTTAAAAAAACCCTTCTAGTTTAAGCCTTTTTGACACATCTGGAAGAGTCACACTGTCTGTTGTGTTATGTCTGTGAGACTGCTGTCTCAGATCACTAATGGGCCCAAGAAAAGATCAGGAAAGACTATGCCAGTTGTTTCATTACTGGAGCTGGAGACTTTATCAGCCATTCCAAGCAGATATTCTCTCATATAACCACTTTACCTCACAGTGTTTCAGAAGGATCCAGATCATATAAAAAGTATGCTGCTATAGCAGCATGTTGTACAGAGAGAGGAAGGGGGTCACTCTAAAAATTCTGCAGCAGAAGACTTGGTAGGCTTCTTTGCTTGGAAGGCTTTCTTCTAACTTGTTCAGCTTACAACAAAAAACCCCTTCTTTCTTCCCTAGTGCCTATCTCCAAAAAAAGCCTCTTTTTAGCAGAGAAATGGAGAAAAACATAGGTTTGTATAAACATTAGTTTGTTCCAGTGAGGTAGCTGAGGTGACAAAGGAATTTGGGTCACATTTTAGGCAGGGATTTGCACTTGGAAAAATGAATGGTGCCAGCAGTGGTTTCAGGATCCTACTGGATAGAACTCTTATCGAACATGGTTTATTGAAGTGTAGCCTTGCTTTGAGCAGGAGGTTGAACTGGATCAGCTCCCAAAGTCCATTTCAACCTGAATTATTCTATGTTTCTAAGAAGTCATGCCAACACTCAGGTGCTTGAAAAGTGGCAAACAACCATGAAGTAATGAATTGTTTGGCACAACCCAAGCAGGATTCTGTACCTTCCATGGTTTTTCTTCCCTTCTGACTGGGCTTTTAACCAGCAATTTATGTTTTAGTTATTCTGTTGTAACCACAGCTGAAAAAACTGAAAGGAGAGAGGGAGGCAAAAGAAAACTGCTTAGATGCTCTTGCTGATAATGAAGAATATAGATGCTGTATTACAGTGTGCTGTGAAATGTTCTCCATGAGAATGGTGCATGACAGTAAACCAAGCATGATTAAGAGAGCTGCTAGCAGGCACAGGCTCCTTAATATTCCTGCAGTCTACACAAGACAAATGTTTTCCCAATTCATCTCTATTTAAACATCATAAAGCAAAAGAGAGAGAGAGAGAAGGAAATATGTGTCGTCTTGGAATAAATGTCTTTCCCTGAACACCAGAAAAACCCACTACCAAAGTTTGCTGGTCAAAAGTCCATTAGGAGATTATTTCCTCATGGTGATTCAAGTTAACTGAAAATACCCTTTTAGTCAGTGTTAAATTTATGTCATGCTGCTACAGAGAAAGCACCTGTGCAGCCAAATTTTGATCAGAGGTGTGTCTTGTGTGAGCAGTCACAGGACTGCAATACATGAAGGGCTACTGAGCTGTAGACTGCTGATGCTTCTGAGCTAGGACACGCAGTTAAAAAACACATAAAAGACTACCTAGGGAGAGCCTAGCAAACTCTTTTCTCTTCGCTATCAATAACAATGAGAGCTGGGTTGAAGGGTGTTGTGAGGGGTTTTTTTTTTCCTTTTGTGAATTTTTACTTTTAAACTGGACCATTTTATTTATTTATTTTGTACATATGGCTGAATCCCAGCTGAGGGTAATCACTGTAAGCTTTGTGCCTCCTGCTTGTTTTTCTGAAAACACTCAGGACAGCTGGAGAAGTGAGACTGGATGTCTATTGCTTTGTCACTTGTGCAAAAACGATGTGAAATAAGGTCTTAAGGGCTTGATAACTTTCAGATACAGGAAATCACAAAATATAAGCAAACATATCATTTATATACAGGTGATTGTCATCAAATCCCAAGTACTGAATATTGACACCCCAAGTGTTACTGTTTAGCCAGTCTATCCAAGGCTGGGATCATATCATAGAATCAGAGAATAGTTTGGGTTGGAAGGAACCTTAAAGACCATCTAGTTCCAAACTCCCTCCCATGGCCACAGCTAGCTTTCACTAGACTAGGTTGCTCAGAGCCCCATCCAGCCTGGTCTTGAACACCTCCAAGGATGGGGCGTCCACAACTTCTCTGGGTAACCTGTTTCAGAGTCTCACTTCCTTCATAGTAAAGACTTTTTTCCCAAAATCTAAGCTTATTCTCTCTTAGTTTGGATCCATTACTCCTTATTCTGTTAGTTCTAAAATGTGCCTCTCTGTCTTTCTTGTAGGTTCCCTTCAGGTGCTGGAAGGCAGAAATTAGGTCACTCATAAGCTGTCTCTTCTCCAGGCTGAGCAAACCCAATTTTCTCGGCCTTTCCTCACAGGAGATGTTCTCCATCCCTCTGACCATCTTGGGGGCCTCCTCTGGACTCACTCCAACAGGTCCATGTCCTTCCTGTGCTGGGGACCCCAGAGCTGGATGCAGCACTGCAGGTGGGGTCTCACCAGAGCAGAGCAGAGGGGCAGAATCCCCTCCCTCACCCTGCTGGCCACGCTGCCTTGGATGCAGCCCAGGACACGTTTGGCTCTCTGGGTGCACATTGCAGGGTCATGTCCAGCCTCCATCCACCAGCACCCCTGAGTCCTTCTGGGCAGGGCTGCTCTCAATCTGTTCATGCCCCAGCCTATATATTGTCTTGTAACTTTTGTACACAGAAGATCAACTCATTATTTAGTAATAACTTTGGTGGGTTTTCTCCAGTGCATGTTAAGGGCCAAAATTTGCCTAGTCTCTGTGTGAATGAGAGTGGAACAGGCAGCCCATTCACAGTTTATAAAAGGGGTGGGCTAAATTTCAGTTTTTACTCTTCATAGATGTCTCTACTGTCCCCATTTGTCTGTGGAACATTTAGGCCAGGGAGCATATGCTGGAAGGAATATGGCATCCAAAAACATAGAAATGGAATCTGGAATGCTGGAACACTAAATTTACACTAACTGGAACTCTGGAAGTATTCTGCCTGCCTGGACTCTTCACAGCTACTGTTGGCTTTACAGGGCCTTTTAACGCACCATGGAAAACTGGCAGACATTAGCTCAGATGTTTGAGGGGAAGGAGTCACACATCATTGTAACACAGTTTTTGCCTTTTTTTTTTTTTTTTTCCCCAAATGAAAAGCTGCTATTATCTTCAAGGAGTTAAAGCTATTTTGTTTTGCCACAAAGGCCTGTCCTTCCTCCCTCAGAAAAATGATTGCTTCCTGCTCGTAGAAAAAATTAACTTATATACATGAATGAAACACTGTAGAAGTTTAGAGACAAGATAAGTCTTGCTTTATCAGAGCAAACACCTATGATGTTTGAAGGTAGAAAGAAAACAAGATTTTCTTGACATTTGTATGTTTCCATGAAGATCTAGACTTGAGACAACAATAAAATTTTGTTTTGGTGGATAATTATGGTGCTTAAATGGAACCAAATTTGCATGGAAATATTTTCCTGAATTTTAATTATTCTTAGAAAGTACCAGAACATAAGAAAATGCCAGTTGATAACTTGATTGGCAAGAATTCTGTCCAAAAAAAAAAAAAAAA
>VWZT01008898.1:227573-267576 GCA_013397055.1 Pachycephala philippinensis
AAAAGGCAAATTTGCTTTTCTTGAGGTGGTTTGCTCTCTTGGTTAACAGATTAATAAGAAAGTGATTTATGTAGCAGGGAGCATGGAGGGGGAGGAAATGGCTGGCATTCCATTCTCATGTCATTGGCTCCCCAGCCTTTCTTACCAGGTACTTGAGTCTGAGTCAGCTGCATATGACATTCAGAGAAAGATTTGAATTTATGCCTTAGATCTGCACTGGGTTTTCCTGTTTCCTCACACTCTTTCACATTCACTTTGATAAAAAATAGAAAATACACACTCCTTAAACGTATGACTTCACGCTTTCAGGTGCTGTTCCTTAAAACATTGTTGTCTTCAAACTATAGACAAGATGTTTGCCAATCCCTTTACTTGAATCACATCATCTGTCTACCTGTTGATAACTTTCAAAGAGATATCTGGAAAATATTATTTTTTAAAATTCCTTCTTTTTTTTTTTTTGCAAGATAAAGTACTGATTTTTTAACAAATGTGTTTACTCATTTATTGCATGGTCTCCTACATGAAAAATTTTGTAAGTAAACGAAGAGATATGTCAGTTTCCATGTTTTGTATGTGAGGTATTGCAACAGGATTGGTGATGGGAAGGCTGCAAAATGGGACTTAAAGGGGAAAGTGAAAGTCTTTTGCAATAAAAGGTCAGAGAAAACAAGTAAAGACCTTATCAGGGGTTCCTTTGTGGAGATCAGGGCTTTAGCATCACTTGAAGACATGCTTCCCAGAAATACTGCACTTCTGTTCTTTTTGGAGGTCTGTGGAAAAAGAATAGAGAACAGAAGAGAACAAAATAGAAACTAACAGCTACTACTATGGTTCTACCCCATGCTATGATGCACACTTTTATACCTTTAATCTGTGGATTTCAAAGACATCATTAAATCTGATTTGATTAACCTAAGGAAATCCAGGAGTTAATTTACAGCTACTTGCCAATTTGCAAGCCATTGAAGTGCAGTGAAGCTGAGCATTCTTCTTTCAGCACTTTCATAATTAAGCATTTGACTAATTTAAATATTAAAACTGTTTTCTCATAATTGCATAATATCAGTTAAATATAAGCAACACAAATTCATGCCTGCTTAAAAGATCTGAGATCTGTTTTAGCATAAAGCCCTCTGAAATCAGTGGAAAGATTCCGCGGGTTCTGCCAGCAAGGTCAGAATCTCCGAGAAAGGACTGGCACCAAATTTACAGTGTAAGAGCAGACTTTCATTGCATACACTAAAGGAAGTCAACAAAATGAGTTGTTTTTCTCTTGCTACTAAAAACATCCAAAATTATTTTAAAGCATAAGAGCTGTTAAAATATAGTTATATAGTTGCTAATTATTTTTATCTCATTTTGCTCAGATGAGACATTGGAAAAGGAAGAGTAATTTTCATTTTCGGTTTCTATTCCTGTTCATTTTCAGGCTAAGATTCACAGTCACAATTCAAATGCTGGCATAGGCTTGTCAGAGAATTTGTGGTAACATCCTTATCCTTGGAGATATTCAAAACCCAACTAGACAAAGTCCTGAGCAGTCTGCTCTAGTTGACCCTGATTTGAGCAAGTGATATCCCCCAGAGATCACTTCCAACTTCAAGTATTCTGTGACTCCTTGAAAATTTTTGAATAGGAATTACAAAAATATTTCACAATGTAGAAAATGTATACTTGGAAAGATAAATGCATTATTCTTATAAACCCTAAATTCTGCCTCTACTGATATCTCCTACTCCTACTGGGAAGAAATTTTGTTCCTACTCCTTGACATATTTTCAGTCACATCTTACAATTCTAATAATTTTATTCAGTTTTTAAGTTGTCTTGCACCAATGCACCACAAAAAGTAGATGCTTTGAAAAAACACAGTCAATTTCAATTGCTTTCATACATTTCTTGCGCTCGTCCCAGTAAGGGCAGATAAGTTCATGCCCTCTCCCTTTTTTGGGAGGGCTAACCTCAAGGGTGGTACACATCTATCTTCCAATTCACACTCAGAAACAGAGGAGCATACAGACAGATAATTTCACAGAGAAATGGTGAGGTCCAGGGGTTTTATTCTCTGTGGCATGAAACCAAGTCTTCTTTTACTTCCTTTCTGTCTCCAAATCTAAAGTGCAGGCGTACACTAGGATCAGAGTTCCTTCACATGGCTTCTGTGGGTGCACAGCCCTGTCCTTGGGCTGGCCCATGGGTAAATAGCACACCTGACTTCTCCACTGCAAACAGTCAATGCAAACTATGCATCACTTGACATCTACTTCAATTATCAAAATAATGTTTTATCAGGACGTGGTTCGTGTATAATCTCTGTTCTGGATCTGTGCATGGGATTTAATTCATCCAGAGATCTGGACTACTTCAAACAGCTTGCCTCCTTATCTTCTCTTAGCATTTCAAAACAGGAGTTCTACTGTCTCCCAGTTAGGAATTATGCTGATGATTCAAGAGCCACCCACACAACAGCATTTTTTTTCCAGCAAACATTGCAATTGCTGATAAGTGTGGGTAAATAATATGACATGTAAAGGAACATTATGGAGTGCACTGTATTATTACCCATCTGGAAGATTTATTTGACCAATATATCAACCATCAGGGAACTTGAAGCACTGTCACATGTTTTCAAAAACAGAAAAATTGTCTAGCACTATATATGTATGTGCTTCATTAGTGCAGAGGATGTGCTTTTTTAGCAAAGCACAGGAAAAATCAAAGTCAGTCAGGGGGAAGCAAAACTAATTATTTAAGAGATAAATCTATGTTTTTTCAGACAGGTTATGGGACTTTCCTGTACTAGGGAGACAGCTCATACCATAAGATCAATACACAGGAGTTTGATGTAAGTTTGGAGCAAAAGTTCAAGTCCTACTAAAGACGTTCATATCCCTACCTTTCTTTATAAGTGTAGGTACTACTGATCACACCAGTGAAATGCCTCTGTTCATAGAAATGAAAGAAAAGAATATAAGGCCAGCAAGTACTGATGATGTCCTGATTCTTCTTCTTACACTTTTCTTTGAGACATTTAAGTTTGCTAATGTTCAGGATGTTCAGCAAAGTCAATTTTCTTGTGACAAATTGACCAATAGTAGTGCTTGGAGAGACACTGCGTGACGAATTCAATTACATAACCTTGTCAGTAAGCAATTTTTTTTGCTTGCCTAAAGTAAAATCTAATAATGAAAAGATATTTCAAGAACCTTAATTTCTATTTTGCTTGGAAGTTCAGAAAAGTAGGCATTAGTAGGTTTAAATCAGATTTTGACCGGTATATAGCTTTTTTGAAAATCAAACCATCACTCTTCAGTAACTTCCATACATAAGAAAGTCATACCCAAAACATAAATATTTCAAACTGACTGTCAAAATTGTCCAGGCATTAGATATTATTCATGTAGCATTCAGTTGTTCTGTTTTTCACCAATTACAATAAACAGGAAATCTGGGAAAATGTCACTTTGTAACTGTCTTTCAAAGTAAGACACTTTTGTTCCACATGCATGTGGTTTGGGGAAAACTTGGTGGAAATGTAGTATTACTAATCCCTGGTAATATTTATTTGACAGTAGAGTGTATATGTAATTCCAAATGTAATTTCAAAAAGGCTGTCATAAACTTTTGTTTTCTCCAAAAATTAAGTAGTGCTCGGAACAATGCAACGAGACGCACATGAGATGTTTTACTACTTTCTGCTCTAGGGAACTAATTTAAATACACAATATGGACCTTAAGGGGTTTGTTTATGTATTTTGGGCTTCCTTTTTTCCCTTTGGCCCAGCTCCTACTTTCAGAAACAGTTGCTATTTGTTGTAAGTACAGGAATAACACACTCACAATTCCACCAGAGACGTAGGCAGGTTATTAACAGCTGGGGAGTAAATTCCAAGTCAAACAGTACCATATTGTTTCTGTTCCTCAAATGCTATTTTCATGCATATTAGCAAAATAATTACACTTTCCTTTCACAAGAAAAAATATTTATAACAAGAATTATGACACTTCAAGGAAACCAGAGTCATTGTCGCTAAACCTAACTTGTGTGCTGACTATTTTTCACTGGAAAAGGCTTGACAAAAAGTTTACTAAAAATTGTACTCTATAAAAAAAGAAGTCATGAAGAAATAATAAAGTTATGGAGGGCTAGTCTCATTCCTTCTCTTTTTCTATTATCTTTGTTTCCAATGATGGCAGCTGCAGGAAACAAGCTGTATTAGAGGAAGGTAGTCCTGTAGAGGGTTCACTAATGCTCTGAAGGAAAAAAGTTCAATTTCTTTCTTTTGTTATTAGTTCTTAGAAGATATGTACTGAGTCATGCAGGATTCAAGGTAATGCAGCTCCAAGTGACACTGCAGTTAGGTCCATGGATTTGAGCTTGGCACAAGCTTCATTTCATGCCTACAGAGACTTGTCAATCTGTCAGTATACTCCTTTGAAGGTCTGGGCCTGAGCCACTGTGAGTGAGATTTGCAAGGCAGTTTTAGCACCTACGTATTACTAAATAATCCAATGAGAGGCACCTACATGAGACCTGAACTCAGGGTTCCTGTCTGCAAAATAGAAACATACTTCCGTGAAATACCTGCAACATGAAGCATTCAATTAGCTCATGTGTTTTTCTCAAGCTGTTACAAGGACAAATAAAGAAAAAAATCCATTAGTGAGACTCCAGTGGTCCCTTTGTGATTTTAGTCTCTATATTTAAGGGTTATGATATGTAGTGGACCTACACTACTCCAGTGTGAATTCACATTCTGATGTCAGCTGAAGGGGGCGAACATTCTTAAAACAAAGTAACAAATAATGGTTTACCCTTAGAAACCTTTGTCTGAGTTTTTAACCAGTGTAATTTCAACCATACTTTTCTCGTGGCGCTGACACACTGCTATTCTGAACTGAAACGAAGAAGTCAAGGACCAGACCTTATTTCTGTTCTTGCCTTTTATGCTACAAGTGGTAGCGTTAATGACTGGAAGAACATTAAAATAAGTTGATTTCTGGAATGTTGTTTTAATGCAGATTCAGCAGTGGCCATTCAACAGTGAAGATTACAGCAACCATCCTATACTGGCTTTATACCTATTGCTATCAGAAGTTGTGTCCTCCATTCTCTCAGTACTTGAAGAAAGAGACCAGAAAAAAATAAGACCGTTCCCATTACACTGCAAATTTTATATCCCACTTGCTGTATATCATCCATAGAGCTGAGCAGGTTAAGATCCTCAGATAATCTCAAGCATCACTGGTTTAAATTGCCTTAAATTGTCCTACGCTGTACCTTTTCCTGTATTGTCATGAGTGATGATGTGTGCCAGGTGCATTCAGACTCATGGTTTTTTGCCAGTCTCTTCTAGATAAATTCAGGTGAGGTGTGCAGATATCAAATGCAGCTAGCATAGCATGCTCTCCCTGTGATCATGTCGTTTTAAAGTTCAAGCTATTTTACTGTTCAAAATATCTCATTAAAATTAGAACCAAGATGTTTGTTGAAAATATGTCAGTTTATCTTCATTATGCTAAAGTCCTAAAACACTAGAAATTTGGAGATCATCTGAGAGGTTGAGGTAGACCTGATCTTGCTGTCTCAAAAATTGTTAGAATTTACTGCTATAAAAATGAGGTGGGGGGAATCCATTTCAATAACAAAGACTACCCTACATCATATGAGGGTTATAAAAAATGTTTCATAAAATCACCAGTCCTGCAGATTTGTCTGAGAAGACTTTAACCCTCTATTTAAACACAGGTATAAATGCTCATATGGATGAAGACATTTGCCTCTGAGCATTTGGTTGAGGGATAATGTGGATGGACTGAGAAGACTCAAGATCAGCTTTCTCCCCTGCAGGTGAGGCCATGTGTGCAAGTCTTACAGTGCCTGTAACACGGGATGCACACCACAGCTCTCTCTCTAACATGGAGGTTTCTCCTGTTGGCACATGCTACACTCAGACACCAAAATCCCGTGTTAATCTTTGGGGTAATTAGCTACTGCTATGACTGCCTGTGGATTGGACCCATTTCTCTGTCACAAAAAAAAAAAAAAAAAAAAAAAAAAAAAAAAAAAAAAAAAAAAAAAAAAAAAAAAAAAAAAAAAAAAAAAAAAAAAAAAACAAAAAAAAAAAAAAAACAACAAAAAAAACACATAGTTGAACTGCCTTTGTGGCACAAAGATAATGAAGTCAGTAGGGTTTCTGAAGAGAAAGCTGTTGAAAATTTTTAGTGAGAAAATCTGAGCTAGTAGGTAAGGGTCTTGTTTTGGTGGGTGTTTTTCAGGGGGAGGAGAGGTGAGGAGAACAGGAATTGCTGTTAATATTTAACAAGCTCTGCCTTATCATCAGAGAGTCAGAGCTTGAGTTCTAAGTCTGCAGACTTTCCTCAAAGCAGCAAAAGGACTCAAATTTTTCAAAGCACCCTAAATTTGCCAAAGACTAGGAGCAGCTTTTCATAAGAAACTACTAAGACAAGCACCTTGCACTCATATTTGGGGAGTACAGACATCATGTGTGGGCCTCCTTTTTCAGGGAGTTTACTCTCCGTTTTTCTTGGATCCTGCTTTTCCATAGATCTGTTCTCCTGGGTTCCTGCCTTGCAAGTCTGTGAATTGCTTCATTAACTCATAAACTGAAAAAGCCTTTCCCATGAAAAAATAAATCAATAGGATCAACTCAAACCTTACCATATTTTTTAACCATCTTAAGGACTAGAATTTATAACAAACAGAAAAGCACATTTTGAAAAAAATCTGCCAATATTCTGTCTGTTCATTCTCACAAGTGGACACAAGATACTGTACACTCTGTTCTCAGTAAATGGATGTTTAGCTTTAAGCACTTGAACAGCCTCACTGAGTTGAATAGGACTCTTAGCCACTCAAAGTTAAGCACTTAAAGTTAAGAATCTGCTTACCTGGTATATTGATAGTACAGCAGCAAGATTATCAGCCATTTGCAAGCACAAGTCCAAACACTATTTTTTTTTAAATTTTTATTTTCTTAGTCATTTTTCATAAGGAAGGAAAAGTGCAGAAATTTCAAAGGTAAGTTATTTTGATTGGAAGCTGAAATATTTCAGTGGGAAAAAACTTTCATAATATGTCCTGGCAACTGTATTTTGGTTGCTTCATGCTTCTGTATTCTGTATTGCCTTGATTGTTTTCCCACCAGGAAATTTGATGGAGCAAAAAAGCAATGTATGGCAAGAGATTGTTCTCCTTAAGGCCCCTGACCTGGGGACTGTGATGGAGGTCTAAGTTAGGTAAATATACCTACTGTAAGTGACTATCACAGCCTTCCCAACTGAAAATATTTTACCTCTAGAACACAGAGTCATAAGCTTCCAAGAGCTCTGTGAAGAAACAGGGTTTTTTTGTGGAGAGGAAGAGTGTGCTGATCAGCCACACTTGCTAAATGCATATCCAAGAAGTACAGCATGAGACATAGTAATCTACTGATATTTTTCTTGGCCTTGTGTGCAGTGTTGAATGACCTCATTTCAAAATATTCTGTGATCGTTGCAATAGAAACTGTCAGAGCTGTCAGTTTCAAAATGCCTACACTAAAGTATCATTTTATCTGGGTTTAGAACAGGTGTTTTCTGGGCAGGCATAAATAAAATGAGGCATGCCATAAAATCCTTTATTTAACAGATTGTGACTAGCTGTTGCTGCAGACACCCAGCATTTAATAAAGGGTTTAGGTTATTGCTGCAGCTTGGATACATACTTGGAAAGGAAGAAAAAGTTTTTGCCTTTTTAGTTGCTTCATAGGCCAGTGACCTTTATAAATGACAGCAAATCTCTGCTGAATGAAGGATGAGGGAAAAGAGGAAAACATTAAGATATTTTGTCCTACTTTTTTGTGGCATGTTGAAAACAATCACAGTGCCTATTTGTCATGTTCCGGCTTTGTCTCCCTTTTGCAGTAGTCTCTGACAGCCTGAATGAAGAAAATCTAAGTGAAGATGAATTGGCAAAGGTATCACTTCTGGTCTGTCTAATTCCGAAGCAGATGAAAAATATATATAATACCAGGATGTTAAAGTGAAGGAAACATTACCATCAAGGGACTGCAGGGATAAAACAGAAATCCTTTGGGCAATTTTGGCAACAAATGAATAATCCAAATGTGTTTCTCATAATTCAAGATCTTCAGTCTTCGTGCTATTCGTAACATTACAATAACAAGCAGGCTGTTCACAATGGAAAGGAGTGAGCAAGGTGAACATACACAGAAATAACAGTTCTAAGAATAGAGAAAAAATATGAAAAAAATTCCCCAATATCAATGCTCATTTGTGCTGAAAAATTGTTTTCATGGGGACCATGTGCTTCTGTTTTGACTCATTTAAAACCAGACAGGGGAAATACTCAGAAGCAGAACACACAGAAAAATCCTGCCTCAGCAGTGGAATTGATGGGATGAATATCACCACTCTTTCATGCAGGAAGGAGTTGTATACCTGAAAGTCTAAAAATATCTGGTGATGCTGGGGAGCGTGGCAAGGTCCACAGGAAGCTGTTCTGGGCCAGTCCACATACTGCCAGGAGTGTGGTATCCAGCCAAATGCCAGTGCCCAGAGGAGCCCTGCTTGACAGCTTCCCTCTTCTCTTCACTACCTAAAGCAAATATTCAAGGTCTCATAATGGTGCTCACCAGGAACCAGGGGCTAAGGATCATGTCCTGACCATATTCTCTCACAAAGAGGGAAAAGAGATATCCAGACCTCAGTCCTGTGCAAGAAAACTGTTCAACATGTTACAGTTTTCACAATGCACAACCACAGAGCTACTAATCCTGCTTCCTTTGTGCAGTCCAGTGGCGAGAAAGCTACTCAGCCACACCTGTGCATGTACACAAAAGCTTGCTCTCTCCCTGCCTCTGTAGATTAAGGCTGGAGACATATTCGTCCATAAATAACCATACGATCATATATAAACTCTCTGGGCAATTTGCTATAGGTAGATTGTGAGCAAGATAGATAAGAAGTTGATAGAGATGAACTGAAAGACCTTTATGCAAAATTTGATTGTCTTAGCCTGAGTTCTGAGAAAAATTTCACTAGTGGCCTGAGTCTAAAAATGATTGAAACTTAGTTAACAAATGAAGTTAATAGAATTAAAATTCTGGTTTTATTCAAAGCTGGTTTCTACCAGGGTTTTCCCATTCTGTTCAGTGGAACAATGCTCAACTAACAGCACTTTCAAACTAGATCCAAAACTTTATCTTCTATAGCTCAAAAGATAAATATCACATCTGAAAATAAATCTAGAGCATTAGAACTACTTGAAAGTTTTCAGTAATGATTCTTCCTCCAAAATCATCCTGTACAGAAAAAAAATATTTAGAAAAAATCTTGGTATTGTTGTTGCTTTTAAAAAAATTTTATTGTTTGTGTTCAAGGTTTTCTAATGTCTATTGGAAATATTATGGACTTGTTTTTTTCTTTGCTGACCTGATTTTAGCAAAAAGAAACATCTGGATATCCACAGGGATATTTCCCATTCAGCATTTTGAAAGAAAAAAATGCAGATGCTTGTATTTTGCACACAAATTGCCAAAACCCCAAAATGAATCTCTTTCAAACAGTTTCAAATGTAAATTACATCAAGTAGTTCAAAATGTGTCATGAAACCTTGTATTCTCTTTCAGCCACCTGTACAGACTAATTGATGTTACCTCATCTCTGCCTTTTTTACAAACTGAATTTCTGCCACAGTCACTGCTATTATGAATTTGCTGCCTGTTCACGAGGAGTAGTCACAAAGGGAATTTAGCAAATAGAGGAATGACAGTGTCTCATTGAAATTACTCTCCCACAAAATTGGTATGAGGCAGAGAGTGTGGGAGGTACAGAGAGGATTATCTTCAGGTTGTAGATTGATAGACACCACATGGCCTGATCCTATGGGGCAATGCCTGTGACAGTCACTTCATGCAGACAGACCTTAATGCACTCTCTGCAATGATTTCTTCAGGCCTGTAACACTAGGGAATGATGTCATGTAATGCTCTGACGCACATTTTATTGAAAAAAGCCAGATTACCTTTTCATGGATGCTGATTAAAGTTTTGCTAGTGGCTTAAACAGAAATAAAAAATCCTAAGTTAACAAATCATACAGAGCCATTGAAGTTTTGACTTTATTTCTAACAGCTTTATATATACCGGTGTGTCCCTAGTGGGTTCAGGGAACTATTCTTGATTAATGGCCCAAGAAAATTATCATGGGTGGCAAGCATAGTATGAAAGTCAGCATTCTGATAGTTACCCTAGTGGGAACAAAATTTCAATAATGTGATATAGTTACGCTTATTAGGCTTATCACCTATTACAAATGCAAGTGAAAGTGCCTACTGCACTCATCTTATTTGATTTCAGGAACCACTGAGACACTGGATGAAAGACAGCAACTGAGTTTCATTTTTCACACTTCTCCTCCACAGCTACCAATAGTTCATCCATCCTGAGACAACATCCTAGCTTGTGTGGGCAAGAGGATTTTCCAGTGACTAGATCATTCCCAGCCCAGGATACGTCTTTCAGCTTCGGCTTCATGGTCTTGATTTTTCTGGTGGCAGGTCACTTATTGCTACTGTGTACTCTGCCGGGTGTCTTCCTCTCCTCCTGAAGAACACTGTGTGGTCCTTAGCATCCCTGTCCTTAGTCCCCTTCTGTTCTTCTTCTGTCCCATTCTCTGGAATACTCTCATCCACCAGTAAAATTTCACTTCTTGCCTCTGCACTGGTGATTCCTGCAGCTTGTCTTCTCTTCCAGACCAGTTTTTGGTCCAGGGAAAAATTTCAGCTAGTCTCTGTAGCTGTTCACTAGCAATCTCAATGGTAAAAATAAAATTCCTATTTTTTGCCACCAAGCCCTCATCAACACCACCACCATTATTGCTCCCAGTGTTCAGACTAGCATCAGACATCATCTTCAGCACAGCTTATTCCTTGGAGTCACACATTTAGGGAAGAGCAATGTCTGATAAGTTGTCATTATTAAGATAATGCCTTTCTTGTCCATGTAAGCAACTAAAATTTGTCATTCTGGCATCCTTTGTTTGGGGCCTCAACTACTGCAGGTTACTTTTCTCTGGCTTTGAAAAATATGTGTTTGCCCTGAGGATGTGCATGCAGAATGCAGCTGCAGACAGTATTTCTTTTGCTGTGACACTGTCTGTCTTCACTGCTGTGACAGACGCTCGGCTCCTAATTCTCTGCTGTGAAAAGCATTCACTGCATCTCCTCATTTGTAAAGAGTACTCAGGCTGGTTCCCAATGCTCTGTCTTTCAAATGTAATTTCATATTGAAATAAAGCTCCCAGTAGTGGTTCAGTGAGCTGAGCCACAGCCATAGTCCAGACAGGATTTTCCTCTTTCTGCAGCCAAGTGGTGCCTTGTTAACACCCAAGAAGTGGGTCATAAAGATCTCTCCATTGTATCTTCCCTACTTCTTTAAGCCCTATGGTAGCAGAAAACTTTGCTCTGGTGCAGGGCCCTTAACTGTGTACTCCAGTACTATCAGTAATAACCTGGGAAAAAATTAGAAACTTGCTATGTCAGCACAGAAATATTCTTTCTTAATAGCCCTACCTAGAAGGGGAGGTGAGGATCACTGTCCAATAACTGTCAACTTAACACATGGCAATAATTACAGCTTGAAAAATAAGACAAAAGTGAAAAGCTACTTTTTCATCCATCTTAAATTCTTCCACACATAATGAGACAGGTGAAAAATGTTTTACTTGGAGGTAGATGTCACTTCTGAAAGCTTTTAGTCACTAATTACAGAGAGGCTTTGCTTTGTAGCATACTTAATGTCAATTCTACAGCAAATTCTGGTTTTAAAAAAATAGTTGTTGGATTAATTGGTATGTGATTAAGTTGCCATTTTTTTCCTAGGATTTCTGTGTTAAAGTATTTTTCTTGGCATTGTAAATCTATTCATGTTAAAAAACAATTATCTTTAAGGGGGTTGTTTCAAGAAATTTGGAATATTTTAACAAGTTCAAATTTGATAAATTAAACTATGCTTAAAGAAATACATATGTACATCACATCAGGCTGGACTCTTCTCCATAACAAGAAAAGCATCCAAAGCCTTTTTTCTTGCCTTACAATTGCAGTGCTGAGCTAATACCTGGGCTATCCTACAAAGTAGATTTTGTGGGTTTTGACATGTCATGTACATTAAGGTATGGATGCAGTTAAATGAAGAGGGACAAAGGCTCCACCAGAATGCAGCTGCATTTGAGGTGTAGTGGTTGCCATTCTGTCCTCACTTATTCTAGGGCCTAAAGTTGTAGCCGTGAAGCTAGTCTTGAATTTTGTGCCTCTGTTTCTGACTATCTAATGTGAATAATATTGCCTTTCATTATGTTTTCTATTTAGGCTGCCAGTTATTTGGAGCAATAATTATTTTAATTATGCATATGTGTCATACCTATAGTAATAGGGCTCATCTT
Source organism: Pachycephala philippinensis (assembly GCA_013397055.1). NCBI lineage: Eukaryota > Metazoa > Chordata > Aves > Passeriformes > Pachycephala > Pachycephala philippinensis. Next base: position 240,045 of record VWZT01008898.1, read on the forward strand.
GCAGGTATTTCCTAATGCTACCCTAGTACATATTGACAAAAATTAAGAATTCTTTAAATGGAAATTACTCTATGATAACTTAGAAATCATGTTTAATTTTAAGCAATTTCCTTGAGATTTTTGCACTCACTTCCCTGTTAGTTCTTCTATAATTTCTTTGCCTGCAAATAAAATTGAGAGCATTTTTGCTTTTACCTCTAGAAAACCTGGGCTATATATTCTAGCTGGCAGAGTTGAATTCAACCCCAGCTTCAGTATTTGCCCTAGTTTCTTCTTGGTTACAAAAGTGGAAGACTAAGCACTTTAGACAGATTCTGCCAAAGGGATAATGAAGACTTCTGTGGAGATTGTAGTTTTAAGAATGGGTTTTATTCTTTCTTTCAGAAATGCCAGAATGAATGAATGAAAACATAAACCTCCTTTCCTCATATAGCAATGAATTCTTCTTAATGCAGAAAGTCCATGTTGGTCTGGGGTATTTTTGAATCTTCTTGTCCTCTTTGAAGCAGGTCTGAACTGAGCATATAGCTTTTGCAAAACAATTTTTCAAGGAAGATATGATAGGAATCATTAATAGGCTACAGGTATAGCTCTGTTCTGACCACTCATTTTGTTCCATAGAAAACCCGAGGATAATTGGGATGCATGAATTTGCAACAGAGACCTGCTTAGATCTCCTCACCTTGTGGTTACCCAGATTTGATCATGGGGACACAAACAACAAGATAAGTTAATTCGGTGTGAGTAGGAAAGGAGGCTAACCTGGTGGACCGACTGGGTCAGAAAATGACTTTTCTCTGCTGGAGCTGAAATTTCACAACTGGCAAGTGCTTGATGAGATCTTTCCCTTCCCAAAAGAAATCATTATCCGGTACAGGATTTTAGACAAGGTAGGGCAATAATCTGATTAAAATGGGTAATTCCCATGGAAGTGAAATGGGAAAATCTCAAAATGGATATGACTATTTTCAGGGGAATATAGTGAAGCTATGCAAAAAATAGTTTAGATGTATGATTTCTTTTACATCTTCTCTTCTGCTGCAGACCAGCAAAAGCCTTGTCTGATATTTTTGGCGTTGTTAAAATTCCTTAGACCTCCCTGTAATGGAGAGCTGGAAACTTTTTTATTGTCCTAGATATGGATTTTTCAAAACTCTCTGGTCAGTCTTGCGTCAGTCCATGTTTTTGCATGACCTAATAAAAAAAGTGAGGGAAAAAATAACAAGCTTATATTTTATATGAGGTAATGCTGCCTCTAGTCACAGCCCACAAGCTGTGATTTCTTCATTCTCCTCTAAAGGAGGAGGCCCAAACTAAATATTTGAAGGCCCCAATATTTAGTTTGCAGTTCCTAGGTCAGTTTCCAAGGTATTTTGGTGGTCAGGTGAAACTGCAGAATCAGGCTGTTCTGCTGTGCTACCTTTATCACTATAAAGCTGTTCTCTAAAGGTACTTAACAGTCCAAGGTATTGATTTAAGCTTCCTGATTAGCAGTCTGATATAAAACACAGGGATTATAAATCTTGTGTAATATTTGAACAGGGAGATAAATACTGAATCTTCCAGATAACAATACTTGCCTTTCTGAAGGAAATGCTGTTGTGGTTGAGTAAGCTTTACACATTTAAGAGTTTATTTCCAAAACATTTGTCACATACTTAAATATATTGTGTTTCATTTTGATCTCTTGAATAAAATTATGAAAATTAATTTATCATTCTGAGGTATTAAGTGAAAATCTGCTCATTTATTTCAGTGTGCAGCTTTCTGGGCCAGTATGTGTAGTTTTGGTATAAGTGATTAAAAAGTCATAATTTACCAATAGATATAAAGTGCAGAGATATGTACAATGCTTTCCTTAACACTTTGAGAATACAAAGCAACTGCATTAACTCAGATGCTGAGAGACAGCAACTACTGGTGAATTTTGACTTTTTTTAATGAGACTTGCTGCAAGTCTTAAATGTCCTCTGTTCTTTCCACAAGTTCATTGAAAGAAAAAAAAAAAAAACTGCACAAAAATAAACCAAAAGAAAACCCAACTACCAGTGAAATTTCTAAGGCTATTAATTTCTATTTGATGTTTACTGAGGCATATTCCACTGCTTGGGAGTGTATATAATCCAACAGCATACACTGCTTCAGCAGAATTACAAATAATTCCAGAGAAAGACAGTAATTTTGCTGAGAACCTGCCTGTATGAACTCACTTCTTAGGGCACCTTTTGACAAATTTAACCCTTCTGTGTTAAGTTTCGCCTAAAGGTACAACATCGGAAAATTACTTGGGTAGCTGTTGAGAGCACAGTTTAGAAGTCTTCCCGTCCTGCTACATCTCCTAGAGCCACGCAATCCTAGGGTGAAATTCTTTGTCTAAATCTATCTATGTCCAGGTCATTGGCATTTGCTCTTTCACAAACATAATCCTTTAGCTTCAGTGGCTCTTTCCCCTTCCCATCAGACAGAAAGGTCTATCTGACTTTTCTTCTGCACCCTTTCAGAAAGGAAAGCTGTGAATTGATGGTTCCAAAAGAACCCTTTCTCATATGAATTATGGGGTAGTTACAGACAATACAAACCAATACAATTAGTAAGTCCTGTGGGAAGACAAGATAGATGTTCTTCTGCCTTGTGCATCATCCACAAAAAAAACAAACACCTTCCTCCTCAAAAACCCCAAAACCACATTACAGTTTAATTGCAGTTTCGGAATTATGACTGCAGTTAGTGACATGTAGATGGAGAGACATCACAGATAGATTTTTTTTTTTTTATGTCAAGTTGAGCATGATGTTTTGACACCTGGAAAATCAAGTTATGACTTACAAACTGAGCAAATGTAATGTGTAAGTCATGGGAAGGGAATAAACATAGATGACTGAAATGTCATTCTCCTGAGTAATTTTTATGGCCAGGTCCACATTTAAATGCAAAGTAAAGGTTCAGTTCAATGATTAACCCAGGTACAAGATGCTGCTGGTATATTAATTGACCTAATAAAGTATTCTACCTTAGGCAGCCTTTGTCTACATCCATTACATTACAGAACAGCCAGTCAGTCAGAGTAGTTATAATTCACATGCACAAAAACTGTGTTAAAATAATGGATGTGATGTGTCAGCCTATATAAACTGCCAGAATGGAGCCAAGAAACCTACCCCTGAGTGAATAATACTTTGAAATGTAGGGGTCAAGATTTAATCACCCCATTCTTGATTCATTCTGGTTTACCTGCATCACAGTAATGAATGTTGCACAAGCAAATTATGCTTCCTTGGTTTCTTCAGGATGATAATTAAAGCCCCATAGCTTCCCTTTTCAAGGGGTTCTTTTCTATTTGATGAGTTCTTTTATTAATATTAGTTTAAATGTTATTTTCACAAATCCTGTGTCAGACATGTTTCTCAGGACAGGTCACTAGAAAAATACTTATGAATTTTTAGGGTCAGTGCAACCCTTCTCAGGGTTAAGCAAAACTCCAGAAAACTTATATTAAGGGTCCCTGAACATCTTGAACTCTTCATAAGGAATTCATTGATAGGTAAGTGGTGGCATACTTGCCTTTTATTAAACAGTTTATAGTATTCTGATTTGATTGGCCTGCTGGGTTCCTTGAAAGGTATCTGATATCTGCTTAAGAGCACAGCAAAACCCATCTCCCTATCAGCTCTTACACTTCAGGGAGGTAAATTTTGCCATCTTGGAGTCGGGGAAATGTAGTGATGCCTGCAATGTTTAAAATGAAATCAGGAATCTCAAGGCAAGCTGGCCAAATTGAACATGGAAAGCTTTAGAAGAATACAACCTAGGAGAGTAGCTAGGGTGAAAATGTTAGCCTTCCCTCTTCAGCATATAAAATGGTGAAATGTTTTCCTAAATTAATGTGCTTTTTGAATTCTCATCCTATAGCCAAGCTTAATAAACATAAGATCTCTATTCCCTCCCACTCTTTCATGGAGATGAGGGTAGTCTGGTAGAAAAGCATGACACCTCACTACAGCAAAAGTGAAAACCATTTAACTGTGCAATTTAGTCTTTAGTAGCCAGACCTAGAAAGAGTGTCTGCCTTTCCTGCAGAAGGAATATCAAAAGAAGTGGTTTTCTTATTTGAATTTTCATGCAGGTTTTGCTTTCTGATTTGAAGTTTCACAAATACCTTTGTAAATGACCTGAACTGTCAAGAGGTCCTCATGGGAAAATCTGGCACCCTCAAATATATTGCTAAAATACAATATCTGGTTTAGATTTGGTCCTTAGAACCTCATAACACTTGTGGGGTTAGTCTAAAGGGCATCCTTCAGATCCCCAACTCCAGGGGTTACTCCAAATACTTTAGTCTAGGCACAAATTTTCAGCATCTTCCTTTTCTGGGCTCTGAAAATGCAAATATCTTACTTGTTTTTAATGCAGCAGAATAACTAGCATGTGCAGGATGTATTGTTTCTCTGTTTCACAATTAGACTTTTAAATCTTGTTCTGATTGGGAGTTAATGCTTATGAACTAAGGATTCATCTATTCCTAGTTACACCTGCTCCCTCATCTCATGACAAAAAGCTTAATGTTTTATTATGATCTTTCCCTTCTCATCTGAGGAACATAATAACCTCCAACTCTTGCTTCCAACATGGTTATAAATTTCCTGACTTGTAGTCCACATTTCCAGGGACATTCACTAAGTGTACGTGTTAAACATCAAGTGAGGCTGAACAGCTCTGAGAGCTTTTCTCTACTTTGGAGCTCGATTCATCTTTTATGTTGAAGGAAAGTTTTATTGTAGAAATGTTCCAGATCAAAAGCAGCATCACCGGCAGGTCAAGGGAGCTGATTCTCCCTTTCTACTCTGCTTTTATGAGACCCCACCTGGAGTGCTGCCTCCTTCTCTGGGGACCCCAGGCATGAGAAGGACACTGAGGCTGTTGGTGTGAGTCCAGAAGAGGACATAAAGATGATCAGAGGGATGGAGCAGCCCTCCTGTGAAGACAGGCTGAGTTGGTGTTGTTTGGCCTGGAGAAGAGAAGGCTCTGGGAAGCCTTTATGCAGCCTTCCAGTACCTAAAGGAGGCGTCCTGGGGAGCTGAAGAGCAGCTTTTCACAAGGGCATGTAGTGACAGGACAAAGCGGAATGGCTTGAAACTGACAGAGGTTAGGTTTAGATTAGATATCAGGAAGAAATGTTTTACTGTGAGGGTGGTGAGGCACTGGAACAGGTTGCCAAGAGAAGCTGTGGATGCCCTGGAAGTGTTTAGGGCCAGGCTGGATGGGACTTTGAGCATCCTGGTCTAGTGGGTGGCATCTTTGCACATGGAAGGGAGTTAGAACCAGATGATCTCAAAAGTCTCTCCAAGCCAAACCATTCTATGATTCTATGGTCTTCAGGGCTCTTCCTCTTCTGAGGTTTTTAAAGGTCATCCCCCTCAGAAAACTTCTGACACGCAAATGTCATATTTCAGTGCAACAGTAATACATGCAAACTTACTACTGGTTCAGATCCATTTTTGTTCTGAAGTCAGAGAGAGAGCGGGGCCGTTTAACTTTTCTCTCCACCCAGAAGACAACCACAGTTTTGAAAGCGGCTTGGTGAGAGGAGGTGTCAAAATGTCCAGTGAGATACCAATTTAGTCATTCCATTATGATCATCACATAACCACAGCCATGACAGAATGATTGTGATTCTTTTATATTACAACATATACAAACAGAAAATAACCAGTAATGCAGGGACTCAATTATTTAAGGAATAATCACTTACCCTATAGTTAATGTCACTCTCCAAAACTGCAAAAACTTGGTCAGTTATTTAATAACCTGACCTGAATATTGTGGTTTCAAAGTGGGCACCTTGACTAAATTAAATAATTTGAAAAACATTAATATCTTTTTTAGAATTTGAATGGTTTCTAGAAAATAATCTCCAATTAGAGAGTGTATCCTATGTGCTAAATAATAGCTTTTGGAGTTTGTAACTATTTTTTTCTAAAATAATCAAAAAACTAATATATTAAGCAATTGCATTTGAAATTTCCCTGTGTTTTCTTCCTTTGCAAGTATATAAAGTAGCACTTACCTTTTAATCCAAAAATCTATCACATGCTCAAATTCACTTTTGGATCTAATAGAAAGTTTTGATCAATCTTTTTTAATTAAAAATCATAGATTGCCTTCGTATTTGTATTTCTTATGGAAAAAAACCAAACAAAAAACCAAATTAAAAAAAACCCCAACCAACTCCAAACAAAAAACCTACATCGAAACTTGCCCAACAATCTTTTTATACTTTTATTTTGCCCAGGAACATGGGTACAAGGGAATGAGGCACTAAAAGGTTGAGAACTCATCTGAATTCATTGCTCCTCTTGTATACTGGGTCAGTCATAATTACATTTACCGGCCATTAATCCTCTCGAAATTTCTTCAGGAGGAAAGTCAGAGAGATGGAAGGAAAAGAAGAGCAATCAGCTTCCTAACAGGGCATCACAATCCCTCGGCCCGGGAGGAGGTCCAGCACTCTGAATTCTGTTACCTCCCTCATTCTGAGGTCTTCTGATCTTTTTGTTTGATATTTGAATTGCACTACCCCCAGAGGCCTTGGCTGTGTTCTCTGTATAAACAGGAGCTGGCCCTAGATCCATGTGACTGCATTTTTGTTTGGATTTTGGGGATGAATTCTGCTGTTTGTTTTTATGGCGAAGCTTATTAAAGAAAATTTTTCCACAAGGTACTTGATAGAATTATAGCACTTTGCCATTGCTGGGTTTCTGCCATCATATATCATACTGTAGAGCTCCAAACTTCACGGAGAAAAATAGAGACCATTTATTTAGTCACCCCATAAGACAATTCTGCTGCCATAGGCAGCAGCACCAATCTTAAATTTGCTGACACCAAACCGTGGTTGATTCTGTCCTCACCCTTTCCTTCCCTTACCAATGCTCTTATCATTCTCCTTCCTTGTTTTCCTAACTCTGTGCCCTCCCCTTTCCACCTCTAGAGCTCATCAGACCTTCTGTGAGCCACTTTGACTCACTGTTGTAACATAAAATGTTCGGTTGTCCTTTTTTCCCCTGGAGTTAGTGAATTAAAGAGGCTGTCAAAGGGGATAAAGTGAGAACCAGCATGGAAAGCATGTGGAAGTGGGAAAGGGGGAAAGGATATCCCCTTTTGGCAGTGGTTATCTGTTAATTCTCACCATATTTCAAGACACCACACCCCAGAAGATGGTCAGGACACTCCAGTATCACTTTTGATGTTTGCAAATTACTAAATAACTCTTTTGGATAGTAGAGATCCTCTTCCACCCCATGGTTTCCCTGGCAGCAAAATTAGTTGTACCTTCTCTTGCCTTCAGCACTCATTCCCATGACATTGCCTGCCATAATGTACAATGCCTTTCACTGCTGCCATTTCATGCATTTGTACAGTGGAATTGCAACCAGATTAGCAAGGGGGAAAGTGTAGGATAAAAAAGCAGGGGTTTTATCAGTTGCTTTAAAAAAAAATTCTGAAGAAGCCTACAAACACTTCGTGAAACTCTTGGAAATGTAGTGACTTGCCAAAGAGCCAGAGGCAAGCAAGAATGCGCTAATCAAGAACGAAAATGCAAATATTCGTTTAAGGAAGCTCACAAGTATGTTGGAAGGGAAAATGAAATCTAATCCCAGAAAGCAAGGGAGGCAAATTTATCTTAATTTCTTCCTGTCTAGCCCCTACCAGCTCCACCCTTCCCCTCCACCAAAAAAAAAAAAAAANAAAAAAAAAAAAAAAAGAAGCAGGGAGAAATCATGCTATTTCATTGCCATCTTTGCTATAAATCCTTAAGTGAGATTCATTTTACAAGAGGAAGGAAACAGGAGGTGTAATTTAAGAAAAGACAAGTTGGAAAAATAGGTATAGTTTATATTTCAGCAGAGGAGGAAAAAGGAGATTGGAGTGATGGCTCTGAAGAAACTCAATTGTATTTTAATTTAAAAAAATGAGTGATTTGAGTCAACATTGCTTGCTAATCTAACATGGAGAAAGGAAATCTAGATTGCTCTAAAATTCTGTAAGACTTAAAATCCTACTTTATTCATAATTCATATGTCTAAGTGTAGTCTGCAAATGCCTGCTATGTACTGATGCAGTATGTTCCATTCACCCAGAAGAAGATTTTGCACTGGAAGTTGCTCGGTCAAGGATGTAGACTTCATAGTACACAAAATCCTTTATCAAGCAAACTTACATCTTAAAAAAATAATTAAAATACAAGTGAGATTTTTCTTTAGGCAACTTTCCCCAAACTGTCTTAGTCCTAGAGTCATAACAAGCATATTTACTGTGCCATATATCACTGACAGCTTAATTCAGAATGAGCTGTAATTCAGTATTGGCAGCAGTGGTAAATTGGCTACAGTCTACTGAAGCTTTCTATTTTTTCCCATATAACTTCTAGCTATTTTAGGGCACTGCTATGTTGGAACCACAGATAGGACTCAATGTTTATATTCAGCTTCTTCAGTTTCTAGGTTATTTCATATTAAATATCATTCTGAATGCATCCTCAATACTGATATGCCTGAACCTCGTGAATCTGAGTCCAGACTTAGATGTGATTCTATACTGTATGGCATTAGATTGGATTCACCTGGCTGAGGCAGCTGCCAGACTAAACCAAAGGAGAATAACCTCCAAGTCATGCCTGCAGTGCTGTACTAGCAGTGAAGAAAGAGGGATTGGTAGCAGTGGATAGTGACAGGAACTTCTGCTAAAGATGGCAAAAAATGTTGTTCATTCAGTCAGAGCTTGCAGGACTCCATTTCTAAAACTTCCAGTAAGATTTAGTTCCTTACTATGGGCAGGGGTAATGTGCCCACAAGAGCAGCAAGGACATACATTTTTCTACACCACCTGACTGAGGCTGGGCTTTAGGCTTTGGCAATGATCCCACAGGAGAAAACACCCCAAACCAGTTCAATCCTGCCCTACCCGCTGCCCTAACCCAGCCGTTGTCTCTCAAAGGGGCCACTTGGGTTTGCCTGGGGATGAAGTGAAGTCGCTGGGGTTATTACCTTCAGTGGTTGTCATCCTCTCTCCAAACTTCCTATCAGGTGGTTCCTCTGCTGGGTTCTGAATGCTGGCAGTGCCCAGCAGTGAATTCAGGCCAGGAACTGAAAGGTTCAAGAGCAGTAAACTGCAAAGGAGTTTGTTTATCTTCTCCAAATTTATGGAAGCCTTAGCCATTCCTGCTGGAATCTGCATTTTAATTCCCAGGAGTGTGGAGGAAAATTGTATCCCTGCTTTAACTCCATTTGTCTCTGGATAGCTAAAAACAGAGATGAATTTATCCCTAAATGTTTTGAACCTTTACTTTAAAGCCGTAAATGACCCCTCTGGCACACAGAATAGGTAGAAAACATACTCTGTTCTCCTTCATTTTCCTCCCACACTTCTGCTCTTCTCATCTCCATTTTTTCTTAAGTATCATTTATTTTTTTCCATACTATTAAGCTGTAAGTAGTTGAAGGAATGACAGTGATATAAGGCTGCTTCTTGCTATATCCTCCATCCTTTACATGGGTGGATGGGTCCCTGTAATTGCAGCTAGTTTTAATCAATTTCTCTCAAATACATACTAGTTGTCCTTTTCTCCCAAGTATTCTGAATTTTAAGAGTACCTATTACCTATCTAAAATTAATACAAGCTTTGAATGCACACAAGTCCATGTAACTTTTCATTTTTAATTTGAATCTATTCTCCCTAGAGGAATCTAGAATTCTTTATGAATTTATCAGTGTTGACTAAGAAAAAAAAAAAAAACCAACAAACAAATACCCTTATATATCCTAGATTCTCCTCTAGGGAAAACTGTTGAGAGTTTACACTTGAAAAACAGTGCTACTCATTAAGTTAAGTTGTTTTGCATCGTAAGAAATGTTCCACCATTCAGTAAAGGTCTAATTTAATGCCCATTGAATACCAAAGAAATAATCTCATTTATTTCAGTAGGCACTAAAACAGGCTGCTCTTGCAAATCATTTTGATTCACAGAGTAGCATTCCTCAAATCCAGAAATGGGTTGAGCATCAGTATCCACGGAAGCAGGGTGAGGATGAGTTCTGTTGCACAGATGAAGCAGAAACAATCTTGTCATCATTAGGCAGAAGTGACTTGTGATTATTTGTAAGGATAGTTCAGGTAACTGCAACACAGTGAAACCAATGGGCAGACAGCTGATGTATAGGAGGGTCAGCAAATACGATAGAAAAGGTGGAGTTAGAATTTGCTCATGTTTTATAGAAAAAAAATTAAACCTTTTTCTGTGATTGATAAGTTTGTTTCTCTCCCTGTGTGACAGTGATTTTGCTAGAGTAGGTTTTTTGCTGGGTAGTCAGGTACTGTGTGTTATAAATTGTACTGAAGTTCTGCCAGCTGAATAGGTGAGGAATATCTTTGATCACAGTTTTCAGTGATGAGACTAATTAGGAAAATAAGTCTAACCATGGCTAAAGCTCACAAGCCAATGACCAAAGAATAACAGTTGAAGATTAGGGAGCATTTATCCATGTTTTAAAAGTAAAGAATTAAAAAACCAAAACAAAGCAGCAGCTGTTGTGGCTGAAATAATGGAGTAAAGATACAGTAATTTAATACAGGCATCCCAAAGGAGGTGTTCTTCTTCACTGATCATGTGGTGGAAGCTACTCTTTTGTGCGACATCCTATAGAAGTATTGCAAGAAATTATGGTTTAGGGCTAGAGCTGGAGGCCAGGGTGAACTATGTGATTTAAAGACAAAATACAGGAGGGGAGATGTGGACAGTTCAAGACGTACAGAAATTTGCTGACCTGAAGGGCCCAAAGTGTAGATCACCAATGGATCTGTAAGAGCATACACCTGTAGGACATGATGTCCCACGGTGAAAAACCATCATTCTGTTCCGGAGGAAGAGTGGGCAGAAATGAAGGTACAACAGCAGAGAGGAGAAGCAGAGAGCTGCTTCAACAAAACTGTATGTTAAAACAGGCCTGCCACCAGAAGTGCTCCAGAGAAAAGGCATGATATTGCCTATGAAACAGAAATTGAAAAGGAGTAAGTGGTGAAATATTGTGATTATCCTGCAACCTGGGATGACTGGATACAGCTTTGAATGACTTGTGGTACTTCCATTGCATCATACCACTTCAGTTTTGCATCTCTGAGAAATTACACCTGAGCTCTACAGAGAAGCTGACAAGGAAATTGACTGTGGCTGGTCATTAGGAGTCGGATGAAAAGCCTCAGTGTGCACACACAACATTTTACATCCATTTCTACTGCCATGTGAATGAGAGAGATCCTTTCATCGTGCAGCAGATGAACTTACCTTTCCTCCCCAGCACAGCTTTGGCAGCTCTCCTGCAGCAGGAATTCGTCACTTAAATCTCAGTCTTTATAATTCTCTTCTTCCTGCTGCTCTCATAAATGAAACTGGGATAGAAGTACGGGTAGATAACAGGAAAGAAATATGGTGTCAGCCTTCAAAAAGAGAAAGATCGTAGTAATTACTGTCAAGAAAGTCTAGCTTCAGTCCCTTTTAAAATACTGGAATGAATAACAGTTTCTAGCCATTTGGAAGATAGCAGAGGCATCAGGAATAAGTGCAGCTTACAAAAACAAACTGTAGCTGTTACTTTTTGATAGAATTGCCAAATGAGAAGACTATGACAGATCCAGTGTAGGAATTTTCTGCCTGTAATAACTTCATGAGAAAAGTTATATTTACAATTAATTCTCAAAATTAAGTGTAATACCACAGAGTAAAGATGGAGCTGACACAAGAGATAAATGTCTAGTGGGACTGGTGTTGGGCACCTGAGACATATGCATCGTGTTCTCTGAGAAGGAGAGCTTCAGTGTTTGAGAACAGCTTTATGCTTGGTAAAGCTCTACTCAGATTGAGTGTGGGGCCCTGGAGTAGCTTTCTGTTTAACCTGCTCAAAATGCATGTCTGAGGTTCTTCTTTCCCGCTTGCACTACCAATTAAATACTGGTACAAATGGTAGGTCTTTATTACCATTGCCTGCTTCTCTGTGTTCGTGTCAGTTCCTCCTAGGAAGCCTGTCATTCTCATCCAGGGAGTCATATCATACCAACAAGACAAACAGAAAGAACGTATGGTATTTATCATTCATTGCCTGCCCTGCCTTAGAATGTTCTTCACAGGGAAAAAAACACACGGAAATTGTTTTTTTTTCAGATAATGTTAATTTGGAAAGAGTAGCAATACAGATGATCACAGAAAGATGATGAAAGAAAGATTCTTAGAGGTACAAGAATAAAAAACTCATGAGAGAGGGTCAAACATTGCCACCTAATAATTCATCTGGAGAGGAATGACAGCTGTTGAGAAGAGTTATATGGAGGCACTCAAGGGTTTAGAAACAGAAAAGATTGAATTAAGGAAGGGAAAAATTTGGGCTGAATATCAGAAGAGTTTTCCTACTAGCGAGATTTAGAAGATGCTGCAAAGGAATGGTCTAAATTCACCACTTTTTAAGGCAAAACCAGATCAAAGTGTTCTTTAGAGAATATAAGCAGATGGGGAGATTAGGCTGCATGTCTGCAATTTATGAGCTCTGGTGCCCAAAAGAATTATTTGAAGAAATCTGAAGTTCATAACAACCTTCCCTTTCTCTCTACAGCATGATGGAGTAAGTACCCCTACACTTTTTTTGGTGTAACACATTTGAAGTGTTTTTGGAAAATAAATTGTTAACAGGTCTCCTTTACCTGTACAATTATTTATTCTTTGTTTTGCAGCAGCATCTTGCAGTTTTATTCCACATTAGATCCCACTGAGCTAAGTGCTGTCAAGAAATACAATAAAAGTTATTTCTTTATCCCAGAGCTCTAATAATCTAAATGTAAAAGATAATTCAATTAGCAAGTTTTACAAATGGTTGGGTATGGAAGTGAGGACAGAGTAGGTAACACCACCATGATGACAAAGTAACATAAGCTAACTGTTTTGCAAGCTGTTGATTTTGTTTGTGGTATGAGCTCTTTAAAAATTGTATGACTACTTCTATGTTGAAAAAAATTTCGATATTCATCTGTCACTGGAAGTGTATATTACAGCTAGAATGTAACTGAGACCAAGTCAGATATATCTCATGTAAAGAATATGTACAAGGAACTGCATCTGTGAGCTGTATCAAAAAATCTTTGAGCACTCTCATGCTGTGAGTTGTGAATACAAAAATAAAGATGACCTAATCAATCTTCTGCCTTCACTGTTGGAATGCAGGGCAGCATATAGAGTGTGACTGTGTTCCCTTCTGCACCCAGAAACTCCTGATGAACATTCATTTCTATGTGACCACACCTGTCTCTGGCAGCAGGGTTGTGCTGCACAGTTCACAAGTGTGAGGATAGGGCTCTACAACTCCCCTTGCATCTATAACTTCTGAAAGAGATTTTCCTCCTTTGTACTTTTGTAGATGTTGCTTTCTTACAAGGTCTTTTCAGATTCAAAATAAGAAGGAGTAGTGTTAGTGTTTTTTCACTACTTTTCTACTCATGTTCATACTCATATATACTGGGATCTGAGCCATTAAGTTACTATAATTCTAGCAGATTTCCAAAGAATTGTTCTAAATTAACACTCTTGGTATTTCAAGTCAAATCTGGTTCCATGCATGTGCATGTAGTTTTAAAGATCCTAAAGAAATCAATTACCCCACTTTTCTGTCTTCAAATTCTGTGTTCTGCACTTTCTTTTAACTGCAGTGATAGTGTATTTATATAAAGTTTCTCCTTTCCCAGTACTCACCAATAATGTAACCTTCAGCACAAAGGGCTGTGAGTGGTGAGTGGTGACTGTGAGAGGTGTGAGTTCTCTCCCTGAGAAGAAAAATAAACCCTCTGTTTCTATATGCAAGACGAAACACATGTTGGAACATGTGATAATATAATATGAAGGTATGCCTTCAGGTTATTTTGCTTGATGCAGTTAGACACCATCCTGTAAGTGATATTCTCTTTGTTCATATTGTTCTCAGTATTCACTGGCAACAAAAAGGAGTATTTTTCAAGCTTGACAGAAAGGGACCTTAGGTCTGCACTCCTTTTGCTCTTTTTCAGGACAGTGTCATTTGATATTTCCTCCAGACAGACTGCTAAAAAGCACCAGACTCAGCCTAGTGATAAAAAAATACTGTTTATTCCTTATTCTTTTCAAAATCATGCAGAGATAATTGCATTTCTTTATTTTGTGTCAGCCTGTTGCATTACTAGATTTCAGATACAATCTTTGTTTTCCTTCTGTTATCAATATAATGACACATGATCAGGAGCAATCTGTCCATATATTGAATTTCCAGGAGCCTAGGCATATCTACCTGTGAATGGGAACGGAGGAGATGTAGCTAGTGGCTATTCAGATGAATGTCAATGGGAGAAAAGAGCCCTAAGGATGCACAGCTACATGTACTCCCATCTGGATACTTCCTCCACTTCAAAGCAGAGACAAAGCTGGAATCTCTAGCTGCAGGGTTTCACTCTATCTTATTCTGAAGAAATTCATACAGCCTACAGTCTTTTAAGTGCACTGCTTTTAACCTGAGTAACTGAAATACGGCGAAAGCAAAGTTAATGGTGATCTACTTTAAAATGTGGTTCTATAAGGACCTACAAGAACAAAGGGAGCCCATTTCTATAGATGTCAGTCACAAACTTCCACTCCACAGTGTGCAGGTAAATGCAGTGGCTGGTGCAGGCAAGGGGGCTTGCCAGGGAGCAGCACGAGCAGCCTGCTCTGCCAGGCAAGGGCGCAGCTGAGGGTCACACCAAGGGAGGCAGATGCAGCTCCTCACTAGCAAGGGTCGCAGGCCCACAGTATTCCTGCAGGAAGAGCAGGGCAGACAATGGATGCATGCAGCCAGCAGACCACAGATTGCCGTAAGATAAGTCTGCAGTGATGAGGGAGGTCTGAGACCAAGCCAGAAGTGAAGGCAGTAAGACAAGGCGGCCATAGGCAAGGTACAAGGCCAGGCACAGCATATCTAAAAAACAGCTTGAGCAAAGGTTGCAGCTTCAGTGAAGCTCTCAGGCTACAGCATAGAGGATGCAGGAGCAGACACTGTCAGTGAGGACTTCAGAGCGTTCTTTTTCACAGAGCTCTTTTTCACAGCTTTGCTGTTTTCATGTCAGACTGGTCTAAGGCTGTATAGCTGTGGCACACCCGCGAAGGGAAAAGAAGCAGTACAGAGAAAGATGGCACAGGCTCATAGAGGCTCATAAAAGATGGATGATGCAGTCAGGACCCTGTAATGGTGTTTATAACATGTCCAGTTTATTTTTAGCAGGTGATTTTTAGGCAGTCTGACTAATGAGAGATGAAATATATCTGCATAACCATGAAAGCTAATTTCATGGTTATGCGACATAAGCTGGAAAATGCTGAATGAAGCTGTACACAATCTGCATATTGGAAGAGTCCCTTGATTTGGGCACATTCTCCATGTACACATGTACATCTAGTGCTTCACATCAAAATCCCTCTTGTAGCTCCTCCAGAACCTTTAGCATGGAAACTTGCCAGCAGCTTTTTGAAAACTCCAATGCACGATGCAGTGGATCACTTCTATCTACGTGCTGTTGACACTTCCACAAAACTCTAACAGTGTAACTCTATCAGTGAGCCCAGACTCCCCTTTTCACAAGCCCTGCTGCCTCTTTTGCCCAAAAGACTTTGTTCACTTCTGGAACAAGAGAATTCACTCCTCATTACAGACTGTCCCATCTCACCAGGAGTGGTCAGCCTAGCCAGCCTGCAGTTTCCAGGGTATCCTCTAGAAACTTTGTGGCTACAGGAGTGATGCTGGCAGTCAGCCAGGCCTCCATCACAGAGGGTGTTTGAAGCAGTTTGCATGCTTTGGTCAGCAGTTCTGCAATTTCACATATGAGTTCCCTAAGAGCTCCCAGGCGAACACCATCAGTCTGAGTGACTTATGAACACAGCTTCTCTGCTTGGTCTGATGCTTCCTGTGTATTTACTTTAAAGTCATCTAGCTCATCTGACTTATTTACTACGAAGTAAGTGTAGACATATTTATGCCATGATTTACACTGAAATCACAAAACCTAGAAGTTTTCTTCAGGCTCTACTGTAGAACCTCTCAGTGTCATCCTGTGAAAAGACACTGGGATTTTAAATCTAAAAGTATAAATGAGCCATAGCATGGATAAACCTTTAACCTGGTATTTTTGAAGGAATTTAGAATGGGGTTTCCATGCCAGCTGGACTCTAGAGGGCTCTGAAAGCTAAGGAAGATCTAAACTACAACAATGCTATTGATACCAGAATATACCAGGTAACTCCTCTGGCACAGATGAGATCAGAATCTGGCCCTTGTGTATAATTCAAAATTATCTTGTCTGGTAAAGAAAGAAAGAGCTAGCAATAGTGAGATCCCCAGGTTTTTGTTATCTAAAGTGATGGCCAAATATGTCTATAAGGTTGTGAATGATCTCAAAGGAAAAAGTACCTTGTAAGAAAATGACAAATATTGATTATTACATGGTAACAAAACCATGAGACAGATGCTCTGCTAATCTAAATCAGAGTGACTGCTACAAAGACTTCAATAGAGACTTAGCAGAATTTGACATTTAGTGCTATACCTGTTATTTGCACTTACTGAAGTCAGTAAATATATTTTCTGTAGAAAGTTTACACAAGAGGTTGTTTTATATTCCATTTCCTCTGAAATCTAACAAAATGGTGATTTCCACCACTGTCAGATCCTCATTCAAGTGTAAGTATTGAAACGTGGAAATGAGATTCAACACCCATTTTGATGCAGATATGAGAATGTACACTTGTCTCTCTTGCATAATCCATTGACCTATCATGTAAAAATCTTTCAGCAAAAATTTGTTCTCACAAGGCTATGAAAGTTCAGCAAAGGAATAGATCTGACATTTTGCAATGAATTATTTCACAAATGTCTTCTTGTTTGGCCACTTCGGTTATTGTTTTGAAATAAAAAAAAAAAAAAAAGGAGAAATCCAGTTAAATCACACCTAGAGCTCCTCAGAGGGAATAGGTCTGAATTATTGCTTACATGGCAGCTTGCCTCAAAACTTGAAGTTACTACTGTCATAAATAAAGGCAAAATGTCAATAGCTATTTGAAGTTCTACTGCTATGCCAGCCTTTAATGTCTTTTCAAAATAAGGAGCTTCAGGGCTAATATGGTCTTCCTGTGGACAAGGTACAGGACAGGAAGGAATAGGCTGGCTGTGGTCTTTTTTGTGGGCGTGCAGCTACTCTCCCCCAAAATGTATGGTAACTGACTGCAGGAGCTTAGTCCTCAGAGGCAACAAATTGATGCAAATCTATCACTATCCACAGCCTAGCAGAATTATGCCAGTTTAGTTTAGCAAAACTCCCGAGCATAAAATTATGTATAATACAAAATAGACTTGAGAGTTTCATTAAATATTCAGGATTGGTTTGTTTTATATAAACAAACTAGAGGTTTTCTTGTTCAGCTTTGAAGCATGAGGAAAACTGGTATGTCTGGATGACCATAATGTCCAAAATATGTATTTAGGAGAACATATAAAGCACCTGGCAAGTTTCCTTTTTGTGTCTAAAAAGTAAATGATTAAGGTTTCCTTGATGCTTTTGGTGCATCCAGAATCAAGGTTCATCTCTTTTTCAATTTAAAAGGCATTTATTGCCATTCTTCATAGGGAAAAGAGTCTTCAATTGCTAGACCTGAAAGCCTGTCAGTGTGATTTTTCCTAAAAATCATGGCTTTTCAGAGTTACTCTCCCGAAAGGAGCAAAATTTAAGGCATGTTATTTTATAGAACTGACACAAAAGGATAGATGCTTTTCACAACCTATTTCTAAGATCTGTAATTCAAGAAAGGTTCACCTAATTCACCTACAATTTTGACAAAAGGAAGTGTCCATGCAAATTTCTACATCCAAAATGTGAAGTGTCTGCGACCTAGGAACAAGGAGTGTGGAAGAGGGAAGGCAAAGGCAGATAAATCGCATTATTACAGAAGTTAGCGTTCAATAACTAAAACTGCGACTGCAGAAAATGGGGTTTAAATTATATTTTTTCCAAGTATTTAGGGACAGGTACATTTTAAAAGGTTGACTTTCTATTCGTACTCTCAATCAAATTTAACAGTGGCCATTCACGGTTCAAATTCTCTTCTGAAACAACACAGGAAAGCCCTGTCTTGGATTCCCAATGACTTCTACCAGTTAACATGACCAGCAAGCTCAAATACAGCTTCATGTGTTGACAGCATAGGCAACTTAGCTGCCTGCAGCACAACCATATTACTTTCCAGATGTTGGAAATAAATATTCCAGAGGGTTTAGACTAATGGATCCCAGTCTGCCAATGTACCTCATGTGTAGCCCCAGCTGTTAAAGCCACTTTATAAGCTGACACAACAGAAGGAAAGAAAACTCTTCCTGAATGAGTGTTCCTGCTCAATTTGTACTGCTGTCATTTCAGTCATTTCACCAAACTGACAAAGTCCAGGCTGTAAATTGGAGAGGTTACAGCATGCAGCATGTGAATAAGCTTACAACTATAACATGTTGGGGTATGACAGACTTGGATAAATCTCAGGAGTGCTGGTTGAAACAACTGACCCACATACCTGTGTTATTCAGCATCCTTGAACCACACAAGTTTTTCATGTCTTTTGAAGTCAAACATCTGCTAGGAAATTTCATTCTTTCCTTCCTTATGTGCAGAATATCAAGAACCTAGCAGCCCTTAACTGGAATATATTTATGTCTTCTCACAACAGAGTGGGCTGATGCATGTGTTTTGGCAACTCCAGTAACCAACCTGAGGATGGAAATTTTACAGGTGACTGAAGTCAAACATCTCATAATTCTGCAGACAGTCCTAGGTGAGCCCCTTTGAGTTCTCCTGGAACACAGAGGGATGTGTCAGCACCTCCCTCTTAGTAGGACTCCTCTCAGAACTCACAAACTCTCAAGTTTACGATACTCAAAGGACCATCACCAAAAGCTGACCAGGCTTGAGCTGATACCCCTACTCCTTGAGGCTCAACCCTCATCCATTGCAAATACCAAGGCAGTCCACATGAGCCTTTCACTGACACTTGAGGGGAATTTTTCACAACTTTACCTTTGTGCATACTTCTTTTTGTGTGCCAGTGTGTGTGAATTGATTTGAATGCCCTATAGCAAGTATAGCATAAATATTGCCATGTCAGATCTATAATTGTCATCGTTTTAATTGTAGTAAATTTTACTGAATCACTTTAAAAATGTTAAATTAGTTGATTGATTAAAAGTTGCTACATCTTTTAGACGTAAATTGTCAAGTCTGAGCCTCTTTGGCAAAGGGTTCCACCGCACCTTGCGATGCAGCAGAAGGGTCTCTCTTATTCCTTTTCACCCTTACCCTTTTCCATCCTTATTGTTTTCATTCCGACCTCCTGTAAATCATTCTAAATTGATTTTATTTTGATTTTCCTTTGTATGTTTGTAGTGGGTTGACCCTGGCTGAAGGTCAGGCTCTCACCAAAGCCACTCTATAACTCCCGTCAGCAACTGGACAGGAGAGAGAAAATATAATGAAGGGTTGATGGATTAAGATAAGGTCTGAGAGAGATCAGTCACCAAACACTGTCATGCGCAAAACAGACTCATATTGGCAATACTAATTGAATTTATAACTAACAAAATCAGAGCAGGATAATGAGAAGTAAAACAAATCTTAAAAACACATTCCGCCCTGTGATAGGCTGGAAGGATTGCTGGCTGAAAGCATTTGGGGCGCGTGTGTGGGGAAAGGGGGCAGTTTGGACCTTGCTCCGATGAGGCAATGCCTTGCTCCACACAGCTCATCCCTCTTGACCTGTACCCCAGCCCCACTGTGGCCACCAGTCCCTGGTATACTGGAGGCAATGCTCCACACCCAACCCTGGAGCCCCAGCCTAGCCCCAGAGTGGCCAAATGAGCAGAAGCCCCATGCGGGGAAATGGCCCAGGAAAGCCAAAGGGTACTTAACCCAGGACATAATGCAAGCAGGTCTTGACCCTACCTCCTCTTGGAATTTCTATCAGCTAAACAGCATTGGAACCAGGAGTGGTAGCTATGCGTGTTCTGTTCTATATAGTTTCTGTCTTTCTTTTTTTCTCTTTCTTCCTCTAATTCCCTCTTCTTGGAGTTTTGAGTAACCTAAAATTGGACAGGCTTGTAGTTTGCAAAGTTGAATGGACTAAGTTAATGTTTTGTGAAGTGGTGTTTGTTGATTAAATGCTGCTCTAAGCTTTTGCCAACATTCTGTAATTTTCTGAAGTTGCCAGTAAAGTTTTTTTTGTTTAGTTTTGACCTCTTGAAAATATCTCATTGGTATTTATGCTGTGTGTCTAACTCAGAGTACATTAAAAAAAAACTCTTAAGCCCTTTCAAGAAGCTGGCTCATTGAGTCAGGTTTTTTTGTGCCTGACACCCCAACCCCTCTCTTCTTCCCAGCTCTATGTCCTCCCCCTCAGTGGCATAGGGAGATGGGGAATGGGGGTTACAGTCAGTTGCAGAAGTCACCCCTGTAGCATCCTCACTACCAATATCTGGCAACGCAAACCCAATACAATGTTTCATTCATGTAGTAAGTAGTAGAGTGAACTTTGCCTTCAAAAGTTCTGCTTTTTCAAATTTTTATTAAACCTTCTTTCACTAATATTTTTCATTATGATTCTTTTTGTGACATAAACCACTGACTCACAACAGTGTGTTGTCAAAAAAAACATGCAATTTTTTTCTCCCTTCCTCAAAACTTAATGCTTCTGAAGAGCATAAGACATGTCAACACATTTTAAAAACTCACATTCTTAGGGAAGCTTCCTTAAAGTTTATGAGGAATAACTCCAACTCCTAATGAGAAAAAACCTGGAAGCCTCAGATCAAGCAAATCATGCTTAGATAAAATCTTCCTACAGCTTTAAAAAACACAACAATGTCCTCTATCTGTTCTTTAAAAAAATGAAACTGAGTTTCCTCTTTCCCTAAAGACATAAAAACACAGTGTGTGATTTAAACTGAATTAGAGGAACCACTGATGTTTTGTCTGATTTCTACTCCTCTTCACAAAGCAGGCAGTAATGTGGCATGTGGAGTATTTCTACTTCAGCTGCAGCAGTATATTTTTGAGTGAAAATATGTTAAGAGATATTGCAGGTCAAAAACTGCCACCTGGTTTAATTTACTGAGGTGGGGAGGAAATGAGATTGGGCAATTAAAATTAAAATGCAATAATCCTCCAGGTCATCTGGTGAAACACAGTAAGGAGAAGTATAAGTTTTATTTCATAGTCATAATGAAAACAATGGGCTCTTTTCCTTGTTTACTTCATTATACTTCACTGTTCATGGATTTCCATTAGACTCTTACTGACTACCACACATAAACTTGAGAGAAAAATCAACCTAATGGAGGTGCCAAATAGAAAACAGTATGACCCTTAAAAAGTGGCCCTGTGCTAGATATTGAAAAAAGGATTTGACCCTCATTTGTTCCTGTATCCACACGTGATATTTCTTGCCAATACTACAGTAATAGTTCTGGGGAGATTTGTATCAGAAATCTGGGGGAATATTTCAATAAATATCAATTTATTCCAAACTGAGTCTCAGTTTTGCATTCAAAAAATGCAGGAGACTTTGCATATTTGATATCTATGATTTTTTGTGCATTAAAACTTTGCCACATAGTATTCTTTAGAAGTTAATTTTGAATATTGGTGCAAAATTATTATTTTTATTTTGACATTTGAAGTAATCTCCAGTAATCTGGTAACATTTATCTATGTATTTCATAAACACCTGAGTAGTCCTATTGAAGTCAAAGAGATTGCTCATGTACTTCAAGTCAAGTGTTTCTAAGTCAGGAAGCTTCTTTTGAAACTTTTTTTAAAACTACTTTTTTTAAAGCCTAGAAGTAGGGAAACTGAAAAAATTCAACCAATGCATTATCTATTGTGAATTATTCCTTCCAGCAGCATTTTGTTAGTGACAAATGAGCATAATTGAAGCTCTGACTGAGAGCTGATGATAAAGAAAAGACACTTCCAAAATGTAACTTAATTCTTTGTTACCACTAGAAAAAGCAAATGCTCGAGAATTTGTTTATATTCATTCTTTCATGTAGAGGACTGACATGGGGCATTCAGTTGCAAAGTAGCATTATCTCACTCTGAAAAGTGGAGAAATTAGTAATTCCTACATTATGACCTCTCCCAACTGCTGACTGCCGTGTGTGGCATCAAACAACTCGCTTAAATCCTTGTGCTTTGGGACCCATAACCATTAAGCTGAGATAACTGAAGTAAAGCCTTCAGGGGAGTATGAACATGAAACCTGCAAGCTCCCAGTCCACCTGTGGGTGGTTGGTGATGCTTAGCACAGTACCTCATTTGACTGGGCACACTTTCTTCCAAGGATGCCCACAGTGTCCTTCATCAAGACAAGTTATAATATAGAAATAATATAATATTGTAGTCTCTATAGTATTTTATAGTATTTCTATAGTATTTACTTTTGAGGTGCAAACCAACCACTAAGCAAAATCTTTTCAACAGTAAGATTTTAGTCTTTTGTTACATCTTTCATAAAGCCAGTGTAGAAAAAAATGTTTACATTTCTAATGCAGGCTAAGTGAAAGGCATTAGAGATGTGAAAGAGAATGCAGAATTTCAGAGCAGTGACATATTACTGCCTTTTACTGAACAATCCAAAAATCACTTTGGCTCTCACAGGAAATTAAAGCCTAAAGTCAGAATGCACATAAAATGAAGACTGAGAAGAAAAAAAGTCTCTTAAAAAAAGAGAAATGTCTTAATTATAGCCAGATGTTATTGCTATGATTTAATTTTATTTTTGTTAGATCTTATTTAATCTCTCTCAGTGGGCTGATCTGCACAGAAAAAGATGTCAAAAATATATTACATGAATTCCCAAAATCACAAATTTCATGCGAGTTTATTTTGAAAGGTCGTAAGTTGCTCAATGCCCTCCAACGCTGCATCTGCTGCAAAACTTCATGGATGTTATTTATCCCGTGTTCAGACTCTCCAGGGAAAGTTGTCCATCCTCTGATGTTTTATTCACAAAGTGCTAATCCCTATGGGACCTTAGTCTCACAGGGGTTTCTTTGCTTTCAATTGTAATACAAACACAAATTAATTTTTATTGGTGACAATGATATCTTCTGAGAATCACTGCATTCCCTATTATTTGGATAAATGAATATAAATCTGTTTTAAGAGAGGAAGATTTATTCCTAAATACAGCTATTGAACAGATCACTGCACGTTTTAAGCTCGTATCTGTTCAGAATGCCGCTCACAGGGCATAGTTTGTTCATTTATGTTGACAAATATAATGTTGTGGTTTAATTATTTATGGATTTTTAATTATTGAAAGCATTTCTTAGCAGTCTACCAGGAAATGTATCATGCTATATATTCTGAAGGTAATAAAAACTTAATGATCAGAGGGCCAATGGCAGCAGTTCCCTGAAATTAAATCTTTGATGAGAAGTGTCAGAGTGGTTGCAAGTTTTGGGACAGGGAGGAAGGAAAAAGGGTAATAGGTAACCAGGTAACAAAAGTTTTCAGCTATGTGAAAGGTTAATGAGCACATAGCATTTGCATAATGTGACCCTTGGGCTTGTCTAAACTGCCCTTTATTTCTCCTTAAAAGTACCCTATCAATGTGAAGTCTACTGTTACTCCATCAAGACAAGTACTAGCGGAAACAGAGTGCTTGGGACTGTTTTTTAGTTGCACATTGACAGGGTTTAGACAATGACATAGCAAAAATATTTGTAGATAAAAGACATGTATCTCCACCTAGGACTGTTCCACAGAGGGAGCAATATCAGGCCAAGGGGAGTTGGGGTAGAAAGATGTAGATGAGGCCTTTATGGTTATTTTTTTGTTTTGTTTTTTTGCTTGTTTCGTTTTCCTGATAGCTTTCTTTTTAATCCAAAGTAGAAGCTAAAGCTGATGTATTATTTTTAAAAAGAGGACAATATTTGAACAACTGTCTAATTAGTCTCTCCACACTGTGGTAAGGCCTTAATTTAGTAAAATAAAAGGGCTACAAGAAGGTGTCAGAGAAAAATATTACACTTCTTTTCTTCTCAATTACCACTGTATAAAATATGATTATAAAGCACAGGAAATTCAATAGAACAAGCTGGCAGACACATATACCAGTGGAATGAAGTCTCTGGTTTTTCTTGCTCTCCTTTTAATAGAAACATTTCTATTAAACTCATATTTCTACTAAAATATTAAAGTTTCTTCAAAACTCAACAGGCTGCATTGATCCAAAGTATATCACTGTTGTATTAGGTTACACTCTGATTAGAGGTGTCCAGGAATATGTTATACTTAACAGAGTCAAGAAGTTGTTGGTTTTTGTTGTTTTTTTTAATCTGCTTAAGTACCAATAGAATTTGTCGGAAACATAGAAGCAGACATAATGTATCAATTCCGGTTTACTTCTGTAACATGTTTTTGTCAGGACTGAGCTGGTAGCAACAGGGGATGCTTCTAAACCACTGATTCTTGTCCAGCCCAAAAGTTGAGAAATTTAGCTGGTAGCAACAGGGGATGCTTCTAAATCACTGATTCTTGTCCGGCCCAAAAGCTGAGAAATTAAGCTAAATTTTGTGATACTCTCCTGAATAATTTTCCCCACTTACAAACATGAATGACCTGACTCAAGCAATATTTTCTTAGAAGAAGAAAAGCACACAAAAGGCAAGAAAATGGAGTAATATATACTATCTTAAATGTTGATTAACATTATTTCACAAACTTTTTCTATGGTTTGCCTAGCCTTCTGCATTCACATTTTGTGACTGTCAAACATCACAGGACTCAGTACAAGCTGTCTCAAATCTTGTGCTCTAAGCTGTAAACTCCTTCCAGTCACCCCCTATTTCACCAGTTATTCTAGTAATGGTCCCCAACATTACAGCTATTACGGTTTTCTGAAATGCAAGAAACATTTAAAAGCATTGCTGGCTTTCAAGGGAAACTGGAGTCTTTCGTCCTTCTTATTTTTTCCCTATAGCTACTCACACACACTTCTTTGACTTACTCTAGGGTGAGCTTTTACCTCAACACCAATGAGCGTAATTATTCTACTCAGACATCTGTACCATGTTATAAACACAAATTTTCTCCACTGCTTGGTATTAACAGAAATGCTTTCCAAACATAACAAAACGTACAGAAAATAGATGTGGTTTAAGCCTATTGATCCATCCTTTGCATTTACACCTTCCTTTGCTTCCTCAGAAATCAACAGCATGCACCTCCCTTGCCTCTTGCCCCCAAAATCGCCTGGTGTTGCTTTGCCTTTGCTTCCAGCCTTGGCTGCCAAGGTAGCACAGGTAGATGGAACTGCAGGATGAGAAGCAGCATCAGCCCCACCAGCCCAGACAAAGCCCTGTGGAGTCAGCCTGTTAATCACCAGTCCTTCCCTGCAGTTCCCTTTCGTCCAAGATTTCACAGTAGATATAGTGGGTCTATTTATAGTCTGGTCTAATTATAGATCACAGAAGGTGTGGTCCCACTCAAGTTCCTTACTTTTTCTTTTTTCATTGACTCTGGCAATCACACTGCCATTGGAGAAATGGGGTCAGTTAATTAATCCAACAGAGAATGAGCCTGCCTTAAGAAATTACTCATTTACTTGGGAAATCAATGGACTTTTGAGCTCACCTTCCATCCACATGATCTCCGGATCTGTCTCAAGGGAGGAGGCAGTAGTATATGCCTAGGGGAAAAAAAGAAATAAGAGAATCGTGCCTTTTGGCATCAGCCTGGTTGAATGTAGGTTAGTTGCACTGTGAAACAGCATCTCAAATATGCTTCTCTGGAGAGTATGTTGTCCTAGCCCACCTATAATGACATAAAGAATAAAAAGAGTTTTAATCTTTTTTATCCTATTTTGCAACCTGCTGCCCAGAGCATATCACTGTCATTATGTCATGATATTACTTCCCCTCAAATAAGACAAAACCAAAAAGAAGTGTCAAAGCCTCCTTCACATATGGGTACTCTTCTAAGTACCACCCATACAAATGTTTGCAAAATCCATATTTCCTTTGGTCTGTCTGTAATACAAGCTCACCAAACCATGCCATTAGCATTAAGCTATATCTAAGAATTTGGATGTTCATTGAAGAGAATTTTTTTTCCTCCATTGCAGAAAGGCTCTGAAATCTGTTCCTAGAAGAAACAGAAAGCAGTAGAAGGGGCAGTATATAACAATGAAATTAATTTATATATTGCACAAGTGATTTTTTTCCCCCAGTTTTTTGCCATATTTGCCTAAAAAGCAAAGAGAATTGTTTCTGAACTCAGGTTATTTGCATTGGATTTCCATGCACAGTTCTAACCTCAAGTCATGAAAAAATGAAATTCCTAGAAATCCATCTTCACCTGACCAACAGAATTTCATTGGTCCTTGTTATTTTCTTAAACAAAATAAAACAAAAAAGGGGAAAAGGAATTGGGGGCAAGTGCATAGTTCTGATTTAAAAACCATCTCAATTCATGAGACATTCCATGTATTCCAGTTAAATAATTAGGAGAACACATCAACTTCTAAAAGCTTAACAGAAAATAACATCCTTTCTTAGCTGCAGCTCAGTGCTTGCTTTGCAGCCCTTGGATAATCTGGAAGGCTGCAAGTAACACAAAAGGGAAGCTCAGAGGAGCTGAAGGAATGACTGAGTTGTTTCTTTCTATAGTGAGCCTCCAAGGAGCTGCCCAAATAAGCTGGGAGAAGATTTATGTGTCTGACAGAAGACGTTTATAAGAAAAGTGAGGCAGGAAACAGCAAAGGATTGGGAAGAGTTCACTATAACTGCTTTATTCAAGTTTCTGGACCGGAACCTGGAGGACTGAAAGAGATGGAGGTTTTTCCTTTAAGCTCCAGTGGAAAATGTTTCTGATACTGGCAGAATCAAGAAAATGAGTGCCACACAGCCTAACATAGACGTGATAGATTTTTGTCCTCTTAGCTCCCTACACACATTCTGAATACATATTCCGAGTGGGAAGGCAGTGTGAGCAGTGTACTGTCAGACACGAACACATGAGAGTACTGGAGGAAAACAGTAACTCATGTAGGAAAGGGGAAACTGCAGCAGCATTCCCCATTCTTAACCCTATTCATAAGCATGACCATTACAGGTTACAGATAATCATCCCATGAGCTACAGTTTAATTCTGCCGTTTATAATTTTTTTTAATTCACATTTTTAAATAATGCAATTCACTAAATTCATGTGAGAATAGCTGTTGTGATACTAGCTGGTCTTATCCGACCTGTTCACCCTCAAACCCTGAAATTTTAAGTGCTGAATAAAGTGAAGACTAGATATTTAACCAGATATGCAGAATCCACAGAATCCACATTCACTGATCTGAACAGTCTTTGAAGGAAAGAAATTAATTGTAGTACACTGACGCACTCGGACA
>VWZT01008899.1:9050-19106 GCA_013397055.1 Pachycephala philippinensis
CTTCCCCTTTTCTTTCATTCATTTAACTTTACCAGGGGTATATTTTAAAGCTTATTTTTTTCAAGTGGGGAAATGTTATAATGTAACTTCCATATTATCAGAACAGATAAAGCATGATAATTTTTCATTCCCTTCCCTTCTTGAAGTACTTCTTTCTGTTATTCAGCCAGCCTCTGAAGGCTGTGAAAATGTCTGTTTTAAAGGTATCCTTTGGAGCCAAAAGACTTGCTGCTGTTTCACTTGGGGATCTGAAGCCACAAGGAAAAAAATTAAAGCACGTGGAGAAAGAGCAGGATGGCTGCTCCCTGGATAGGTGAACGTGGGAGAGCTCAGGGGATGTGTGTGCTGGGGAGATGAACCTGGCCTGTGGAGAGGTGGCAGCCTCTGACAAGGAGAAAAAGAAAACTTCTAAAACTAATAAAGAATGCATTCAGATGTGACTGTAAGGTTATAAAGCAAGGAAAATGAGTCTGAGGAGTTTGTCTCAGACTAAACCCTGCTAGTACCAGGAAAAAGCATGATTCAGCCTGAATATTACCAGTAGATTTTTCCACTAAACCTGCTTACCTTTTTTTTTGAATAATATTTTCTTCTGAGCCAAGTAGATTGAAATGTCACCAGTCTATGCACTTGCAGTGACAGTTCTTCAGTCCAATAGTCAGGCAGTAATGTTTAACAACTTCCAGTGGGAAAGCTGAAATGGGGGTGGGTGTGTAGAAATCCGGTATTGTTGGTGTACACTTAGTCTCTTTATTATTCAATGGGTACTGTGCTGTTTCTCTCATGTGAGAAGGTTAATCCAGGTCTTTTATTTGTACATCTTTTTCCCCACTTTACTATTCATATTACTCAACTCTAGGCTCCAAGTGGGACATTCCTAATTTTCAGTTTTTGTCTTTGGAGTTATTTCAATTCCTCAGATGGATATAAATGAAAGTAAATAAAATGAAATGGCCAGCAGGTTGAAGGAGCTCATTCTTCCTCTCTGCTATGCACTTGTGACACCCCACTGGAATGCTGCCTACAGTTCTGGTGTCCCCAACATAAGGACATGGAACTGTTGGAGGAGGTGGCCTCCAAGTTGCTAAGAGGACTACAACTCCTCCCCTATGAGGACAGGCTGAGAAAGTTGGGGCTGTTCAGCCTGGAGAAGAGAAGGGTGCATGGAGACCTTGTAGCAACGTTCCAGTATCTGAAGGGGCTACAGGAAAGCTGGAGAGAGATCCTTCATCAGGAACTGTAGTGATAGGACAAGGAGTAATGGGTACAAATTGAAAGAGGGGAAAGTTATGTTGGATATTAGGAAGAAATTCTTTACTATGAGGATGGTGAGGCACTGGCACAGGTTGCCCAGAGCAGCTGTGGATGCCCCATCCCTGGAAGTGTTTAAGGCCAGTTTGGATGGGGATGTGAGCAACCTGGTCTAGTGGGAAGTGTCCCTGCCTTTAGCAGAGAGACTAGATGGTCTTTCAAGATCCATTCCAACCCCTTAACGTTCTATAAATCTGTGAAAAAGCCAGTGGGACCTCACCCCCCCTCCCCCTGTTGTCTCTCTGTGTGTCATGCCAGTACCACAAAAAGCAGTATTATCACTTTCTCCCCTGTCTCCTGAAAGGAAGTTTTCTGCATGTCGTTCCTACTTGTGTATTATGCAGGGTTGCAAAGGCAGTGGAATAAATCTCTCTAGATGATATATTTTTTTAGGAACTAGAGAGATTCTGTCAGCATAAGTTCAGAAGGTTCAGTAAGATCTCTTATGTTTTCAGGTGTCCTAAATCTTTTCTATTTTAAGGTACATGTACATGTAGTGCCAGTGCAAATAGCAAGAGGGCCAAAAGGAAAACATGCCAGTATTTACTTTTCTTGTTCCTGAGTTTTAAATATGAACAGGCAATATGTTAAAACAGAAAATTAAAAGGAGAGGAGACAGGAATGTGGCTAAAGGGTTAACTTGGAATAAGAATGCCAGAACTTGGTGCTGGTTTTCCACTTATGTGAGACAAGTCCTGCCTTCAAGCTGCTATGGATACGCACTATTTTTTGCCTGCATTTCAGTTCCCTTCCTGTAAAAGCATTATTTTTGCCTCTGGGGCTTCATGAAATAGGCATGTTGAATTGTGAAGTACCAAATGTTGGAGGAAGGGAACATAATGGGAGGTGAGGAAGCTGCATTTAAGCTCTCCAAGGTCACTTTGGGAACTTTATCACATAAACAATAAATCCAAAGTTATGGAAGTACAGGATGTGGAGCAAAACCACTGAAAAATAAAAAACATTCACGAGAGAAAAGTGCATGCAAAAAGCATTTCCAAGATGCTGTTAGTGAGTGAGCATAAACGGAAATGTCTTTCAGATGAGCAAAGAAAAGTAGAAGTAGCAGAGTCAATTACTCCAAGCCTGCAAAAGCGATTTGATATCCAAAAATCCAGATGAAATTTTGTGCCCCTTGGAGTCAGAGCTGGCTATAGGAGGTCTGTGTAAGTAGGATTTCTCTCCCCACGCTACAAGTCTGTTTTATGTTACTGGAGACCTACATTCTTTCAAAAAAAAAAAAAAAAGATCATTTCATAACAGACATATGCTAAATTCCAGATTAATTAGATCCTAACTTCATAAAGTAAGCTGGTGAATGTGCCCCAGGCCAGGAGGACAAGGTAATTATTCCATACTTGAGGACCTTACCTATGTTTTGGCTTTGATCCTGCAAGCTCTTTATTTCATACTTAATCTGAAGCAGATGGGCTCTTCTGTTGAAGTCATTGCTTGCTGACCTGAAGTTTTTTGCTGAACCAAGCTAGCATCAGATGAAACATTTGACATGAAGTCAGAAGAGTAATACATTGAATTATGCAAACTGAAAAGTTGTTTCTGGTCACATTAGAATCATAGAAGATTTTGCGTTGGAAGGGACCTTTAAAGGACAACCTCCCTGCAGTGAGCAGGGACATTTTCCTCTAGAACAGGTTGCCAGAGCCCTGTCCAACCTGACTGTGAATGTTTCCAGAGATGGGGCATCTACCAAATCTCTGGACAGCCTTTTTCAATGAGCTGGACACACTGCTGTAGGTGGAGCCCCAGCAGAGCTGAGGGTTAGAATCATCTCCCCTAACCAGTGAAATTCTTTTTGTTTAACATTTACTGGAGAGAAGAAAAAAAATCTTAAAATATTTTGTTCATTTTTTCCTTATTCATTCTAAGTATAATTTTTTTCCCCAGGAAATATTCATCAGAAGAAACTTGGAAAATAGTTGTAGAAGGAAGACTATTAGGTCACAGTACCTGTGAGGTGGGATGCACTGTGGTTATGTTTTACAGCATACACACCTGTTTGTGGGGGGTAACACACCAAAGGTAAACAGCAGACCAGGGCAACTTCTGGACTGATCCATGAATCAAATGAATAATTCTGAGTTAGAGATGCAGCACCCACTCTGTTCCTCTAGAAAGGTAATGGTGACATTTGTCTGATAGAGCAGGTCGCTTTTCTGACTGCTGCATTCGACTGCAGAAAGGAAGGGATGACTCTGACCTATCTAAAACTTAATTAAAAGAAGACAGAAGTAGATCAAATTAAGGCCATATCTTCACTCCTTGTTCATGGGGAAGCCCACCAAAGGTAATTTGAATTTGAAGTCCATAGGACTGAGCACTGAGGGTGCAGAGCTCTGAGCAGATTTTGGTTGTGGTCTTAAATCTCAGCTTCCTTTGATGTCTGCTGTTTGTGTGTGATTGTTAGCAAAGTTTTAATAGCTGAGTATGATCTAAGATCAAGTAGGAAGTAGTCAGAAGGGATCAGTGGTGACCTATGAGGCTTAACCAACCAACAGGTATGTGAAGATCATTAAGTTATATAGTGACTTCTTAGATATATAAAACCCAATTATATACACACACTTTAAGTCACCACAAAATTACCACTAGGAAAGCAAGTATACATATGACATGAGTAAAGTGAATATATGTTCATCACAAGTTATTACAAAGTTCAAATTCTGAAGAATGTATTTACTTACGAACATTTACTTGTATACACGTATAAATTTGTGACTTGTGACCAAACTGTTTCCAGGAGTGGGGATAACTAATAATGGAAAGTCTTACTTAAAGATCTGCATCCTTGGGGCTGGATTTTGTCAGGTGTTCCCAGCCAGGATCCCATCTGTCGGGGAGGTCTGGTGCCCCTTTTTGGTAGGCAGTGAGTTACTTTTTATACCCTTTTGGTGTAGATACGTAAGTGTGTGTAGGACATCAGTTCATGAGATAGCTGTTGCTAGCTTGTGCTTTCCTAGAAGACAAATTTGTCACCACAGCTTTGTCTTACTCCCATCAAATTTTATTTTTGTCCTGCCAACTACTCCCCATCAAGAAAGCTTAGGGTGAGCTTGCCAGGGGTATCCTTCACCATCAGTATGTTTACCAGCTTGTATTTGTAGGAGCCCCATCACTAGGCAGAGATCATAACAAGATAAACAATGAGACATGCTTGCAGAACTTTCTGCATGCTTGCAGAAACCAGTTAAGCTTTCTTAGACTTCAAGGTCTAAGAAGAAGATGTAAAATGCTCAAAAAAGGTACCCCTGAACCTTTCTTTGATTTCTTTTTTGCAAGGAAATCTTCATGAAGTAAATAACCACCTGAGCTATTCTCTTTCTCAACCTTGGCTCCTTTCTTGTCTGTCCAATGGGATTAAAACCAAGCCAAGCAATTTGACTGCAATGTTATAAACAGCACACTGTGTTCATTTTCAGAGGTATGGTGTTTACTGTTCTTTGTTTTAAAAGTTAATGGCTCAGTTCACAAACCTTGAGAACATGAAATTGTTTGTTCCTTAATGTACTAAGGAGCTTGTGATTTGGGACCTCTGGAGGTAGCATCTTGTGTCTAAAATTTATGGTATTTAATGTTTTCATAGTTAATGCATTTCGACCAATCCCTAGAATCCATTTCATAGAGGCAGCAATACATCTTATTTGCTTAGCCACATTGATGGCAGGGTAGTGTAGCAAAATTGGCAATCAGATAGCACAGAATCAGTGTGGGCTTAAACCCAGACTGGTTTTTAAATAATGAGCAGTCTATAGACAAGGTAACCAGAATAGTCATGCAAAACTCGATATGTTGAGAGGTCTCAGCCAAATCCATTCTCTTCTGGGCAACTAGTAAGTTATTTCTTTTTTGTTAGTAAGTTACTTTCCCAAATAAATTAGGTTTTTATTTGGCTGAAATTAGTATAAAAATGGGTCCTTTTACTTCAGATTATAATGGAAAAATCTATACTTGTCTTCAAGCACAGTCACAGATCATTGACATTCAATATGTTCAAGATCTTCAAATCTCATGACAGCAATTTTTTTTTTTCTTTTTTTTTTTGCATGCTTTAGACTGTCTCTAGTCAAAGCCTAGAAATAGCAGGTGTGGAAATTCAGGCTGAGAATCAGAATATTCCTTATGTTCCCTCCTTGTTTTTAATGGTTGTAGTTTGCTGAAGTTTAGTGCTGTTGAGAAAGCAGCTGCATGGACTTGCTGTCACTGTGTCCTGACAGAGAACACCTGTGAAAAGCCTTTGTTTTGTTCTAGTAAAGTGTGTGCCTGGTTTAGGACCCATGAGCAGGAAGATGCTCTTTAAGTGCTTAATTTTCAAATAAGACAGAATAAACGGTCACAAGCTTTTAGTTAAATTTCCAATTAAAAGTTTAAGGGCAAGTGACGATGGGTGTTTTGTGGTTTGTCAGGGCTTTGTCCAGTAATACTGGGAACCCCTCAAGTAAACTGTGAAGTTGGTGGATGATGTTTGAACTCTGAGAAAGGTGGGATTGTTTGGTTTGGTTTGTTTGTTTGCTTGGGGATTTTTTGTGCTTTGTTTTGTTTGTTTTGTTTTTGTTTTGTTGCCAGTGGTGAATCTGTAGAGCTGGCAGAAAAGGCCATGAGGTAACAGCCTCTCTGTTCTAAGAGGAAGGTGGGAGGAGAATCTGCATCATAGGAGCACTCTTGGAAACTTGGAGCTGAGGCAATAACTCGAAGTAGAAAAATATGTTAATTAAAACACTATATGGGGCCAAACCAGCAGTCCAAGGGCCCAACAGAGCACATCCATGATGAGCATTCAGGGCAAACGTCTTTGACGCTGGAAGTTTTCCTTGTCTGATTCCCTTTATTACTATAATCCAAGCAAATGTTAATGTATGTACTGAAAAGACAAGAAGATTCCCCAGGAATATTCCTGTATTATTAACCAATCCTTTAATGTATTCTGATCTTTTTTGGCTAAAGAGTAGAGTGATAAATAAATGTCTTGAGAATCAATAAATCTGTCCAGTATGTACTTATTTGAAGTCCATGATTAAGTAAACCTTAGTAATTTGGTACTCAATGTGTTGCAGTTTTTTCCTGAAACAATCAAACTCTTCTAGTTTTCCTAGGGAATTATATTGCTAGCAAAGTCATTAGTGTTTGCACATCAGTTTTGAGCCAAATTATGAATATCCCTGGATACAAAGGGGTAAGTTTTTAAACTACATCATTACAGAACAACTGTATTGAGAATAAGATTTTTTTTTTTAATCCAAAGTGCTTGGGGAATTTACCCCCGAGTATTCAAATTAATCATTAATCACAAAAGCAATTTGTTGGGCATTTGAAAATCGTTACCAGTTTAAAAGACTTAGTTTCTATTTCAAAGCTTTCAGTGGGCAAAAAAGCTGCAGCTATCACCAGAGAATACCCAATCTGCACAGCAATTTAAACACTGTGTCTACAACAGACATATGTGGTTTAATTTTCACAGTTTTTTGTAATCTACTTTATTATATATTATTCCTTCACAGCAGGGACAAATAACCTTCAGTAAAACAAGTATGTTTGATATGTTGAACCTTGCATGTTCAAAGCCAGTCTGCGGAATTCCTCATGGGAAACATCTTGCCATGCAGAAGTCCAACAGCAGCTGAGTTCATGTACACTTTCACAGAGGTTTTGTGGTGAAAAATGTCCTACCCATTGGGGGTAGGACAAAGGATACAGTAATTTTCAGGAGGTTGTTGCTCTCTTATATGACAATTACAGTATGTGTTTGGTCCAGCATAACTTTACAAGAGCATTTCAGTTTGTTATTTAATAACCCTGCCCTCGGAAAACAGGCAATTGATGAGCAGCTCTGAAATCTCTCATTCTGGTACAGATGTGTAGGTCCTGGGCACCTTGCCTTTTGGAAAATCCCTCACTGAGTTGCTTTAGGAATTAGTGTTGCTACAGAGGCATGTAGCTGTGGAGACCCAGAGAGTGAGGAGGAATATTTGAATTTCTGTATCTTTTAGTCTTTAAAAATGCCTGTATATGAAGATATTGTTTTACTAAACTATATATGTTTTATTATTTGTGTACAAGGATTATTTGCACTTGTTCTATAAACATGGGAATGTATTTCAAAACTAAATGAATGCAATTAATCATGTAAAACACCTGCCTATTTTCGCTTTTCTGTAGCAAAACCCCTCCTTCCTGGGAGGGCTTTTCTTTCCCTTGATGTGAGGCAATAAAAGGCATTTCATGTTCAAAGAAATATACAAATTCTGTACTCAGTTCCTCATGGAACTTTTGGGAAGATAATTTATTATTTCACACGTGATATTTTTGCATTGGACCACACATATATTACATTTATATTTCAGGTGATATCTGCTTTGTAAGGGCAGATAATCGTAAGCGTGAGCTGGGGCACGGAGCAAAAAGAATGCTTTAACTTCACAGGAAAATGTCTTAGTTTATTCTTAATTAAGGTCCACTAAGCTGGAGTTTGGGACAGTCAGTAAAAAGAATGGAAGGATGGATGTTCATTTCTGAAATGCTTGTGCAGATCAGGAAACCTGGTTCGTAAAAGATGCAATAACACACAGCTCCTTATCAGATAAATTACTGTCAGGTCCAAAGTGCCTTCATCCACCCTCACTGCTCTGTGAAAAGAGGATAAAATATTCAGCTGAGAAATGTTGAATTTCTAATATCTAAATCTTCTAATCTAAATACTAATGTGCCACAAGGCAAAATGTAGCGTCCAGGACCAAGAGGATGTCAAGCCCTGAAAATATGAGTAATCACAGGAGACAAGAACATATCCAAAACTCTTCAGCATTTATAGTTTTCCAGAACCTGCTGATTTCCAAAGCTTAAGCCAAATTATCAGTATGAAGAAAAAGTCAATAGATGTTGACAGGCAAAAAGTGTGGTTAGTGAAGAAAAAAACCCCAGTGTTCAGGAGCATAACGTTTTTGGTCTGCAATTTAAACAAAACCCAACAAAGCTTGTTTCAGACTATTATAGTTTTGTATTTGGGTTGGTGATAAATTGAAGAAATCTTTGGTTTAGTGTTTACTATGTTTAGAGACATTAGTAAAGAAGGTCAGTAGATAGTTAGCTAAGGGCCTCAGCACAAGCCAAGTTATGAAACTGGGATTAACCAGAGTAAAAAAGAATCTGCAAGATTCAGGGCTCAAACATCCAAGGGGAATTTTACTGTGGCATATAATTTTGGCAATTATACTGTGCTTGTGCCTAGACCTTGTAATACTCCAGTGCACATGTATCTGCATTGACCTGTCTTATCTACTGACATCTTATTGGAGTTGACAAATGCTGCGTCAGTGATATCTTCTCTGTAAAATACTTCTGTAAACGTTATGAAGCCCTCTGCTCTATTCTTGCTATTTGAATATATATTTGTGTCAAAGATATGACAAGTTTGTGTGTCACTACGTCTTTCCTCTGTCATCCAGTTATTCTGCCGGAGTGATGAGCAGTTTTTATTCAGGCTGCACAGCCAGAGTTCTTCCCACAAAAGCTAGGATGTGACTGAAGAGCAGGATGTATGCCTAGGTCTTGAGGTAACCTCATTTTCTGTTGCTGGCATGAGAAAGAGCAATGCTACTGCATCACTCTAGCAATACATGAATTAAACATCTTTCGAGAAAAATAAATTGGACTCCATGTAGAAGTGTCGAAGAACTGCAGGACATCTTCAGGAGACCTGATGTAAAGTGACATCAGAAGAAATCAGCTTTCTTCAGACAAAGAAACAAAACAGTAATGTCACTTTTTTTTGGTCTTCTTTATTTCCCCCCCTCACCGCCCCCAACTTCCAAAATAAACTTTCTTACCATCATGCATGAATGCTTGGTCTCTTTACAATGGTTCTGATGGTTGGAGGAAACCTGTATTCCTGCTCATACCCATTCTATTTGACAAGATTTATTTTAGAATACATAGTAAAGGATTCTTCTGAGAAAAACTTTCAAAAGCAATACAGACATGAGAGTGCATGAATAAGAGTGGATTCTGTAACTCCGTGGGCAGTAGAAGATATCTCAGAGCAAGTTCCCTGCACAAAATTTAGTACTGATTTAGTGTGATTTGGAAATGTTGTCTCTTTTTTTGTAGATTAAATGAAACAAAGGTGCACACTAAATGTAATGTTTACTTTTCAATTATTAAAATAATATACTGCAGAAAATTTAATTTGAAAAAGAAAGGAAATTTCAATATGTCAAAAACTGAATTCTAGAGCTTTAGGAAGAGACCTGAAGTTTAGAAAGCACGCCATCCAAAATTCTTATAATTAAATAAGTTACTGAAGAAAGTGTAGAGAATTTAATAACATTCCCACCTCATAACTTCTGCATGATTATATTACTTTAGGCTTAGTTCAACAATAGCAAATCAGTTCTTTTGACTTAAGGTTGTAATCTTTTTAAAGCTTTATAAATAATAATAAAACCTGCCTCACTTTTCCAGATGAGAAAAGTAAAAAGATCTGAATCAGCTAAAATGAGAAAAAATATGATGTGGTATTTAAATAAGGCCGGGGAGAAAGAGGCAGTGGCACAATTTTACTATTCCAGAAAAGTTCTAAGACTGCACACTTTTATTTTCTAACCAACTTCTAAGAACAGTGTCTCGGAACAATGTTGGGCTCTTTCCAGTGGCTGCTATGGGGCTGTGTTTTGGGTTTGTGCTGCACACAGGGTTGATAATACAGAGATGTTTTTGTTATTGCTGAGCAGGGCT
>VWZT01008899.1:42629-56235 GCA_013397055.1 Pachycephala philippinensis
GACTTGAATTAAAAAAAAAAAAAAAAAAAAAAAAAAAAAAAAGATTCAATAGCTATTTCTTGCTAACTTGCTAGGCTGTGGTGTTGCTGAATGAAATTTGTGTAATGTTTCTAAAAGCTACTATAGTTTGTGTTTTCCCTGGCTGTGCACCAGTGGTCATGTTTCTGCAATATACTTTTCTTCATTAAAGGGAGAGGCTAAAATCATCTTTTTGATTAGCTGAAATGGCTTAGAGTAATATCCTAATTTCATTTAAGGAATGAATCTATAGATATATTTCCTAAAGTCTTGGCTGCATCAGAAAATAAATTATGGTTATTAATGGTGAATACAGTTACATAAAATGTAGAAGAATGAGAGAGTGGAAATGATTTAATGGATATATTTTGATTATTGATAGAATAATTTAAGTGCTTTGAACTGTGCACCTAAAGAATCCTTAACCTATCAATATAGGGTACAAAATACCTTGCTTCAGCAAACTAATTAAATATAATATTAAATATGTCATTTTATAGCCTCCTGACTTAAAATAAGAATATTCAAATATACAAATAGAAGATTTTCTTAGATATTCTTCTGAAAGCAAAAAGCGGATATGGTTTGACACTCTCCTTATTTTATAAACCTCGTAATTGGTTTATCTAGTATATTGCTATGCTGGTAAAAACGTTCAGTCCCTGTACAGTGCTATGTCATGCCTCTCCTTGTTATGAGAAGTGCATCAGAAAAAGAAAATATTTTTTTCACTGCTTTCTCATATTTATCCCCTAGGGCTGTAGTTTAATTGGCCTATGAACAACTTCACACTCAAGAATGTCTGACAAATCTTGCAGCTACACAGTGGTGACTCCGAACCAGATGCTCCAAGATCGTTTCTTGCCATCAACAGTACTAGAGCTACGTCTGTTGATGTTCCTGATTTTTCACATAAATACCATCTTAGCTGGCCTTTGGCACTTAATGATGGTACTGAGCTTACATTTGCTTCTAGTTAATGAGCTATCATGGAGTGTTGTTAATTAGTCTAATTTTAACCACATGTGAAAACTATACAGACTCTGCTTTAATATAAATTTATGATAAAATTAGTTTTCTGTGATACTGTCTCTCCTTAACTGACCTGTGCAGTAGCAAAGAAAAATTAGCTACCTCAGAAACAATTAAGTTATGTATGCATAATCTTAATACAATGCTGGTAGGAGCACCTTTTCTCATTTTCCCAAGAGAGGGACTGCAGTAGAAATCTAAACTTGAAATATTAGTGTGCCCTGCACAGATAATGTGTATACAAATGACACCTGAGTAGATTGAAACAGAAGTTGGTGGTGGAATGAAATCTTCTTCTGGAATGATCAGGTTATACTCCCCAGTATGTAGATCTTACAGATAGCTGCCAAAATAAATCCATGTCGAAAGGAAGGAGGAAATTGCTGTTTCTGAATGGCAGCCTCTGGCTGTGCTCCCCAGAGAAGATGTCAGAACCAGTGATGATGAGTTTCAGGGTCTGACAAGTATAATAAATTGATCCAAAATAACCCAAACCTGGTGAACCCTTGGGTGTTCCGCATGATGTGTGAGTCTGACGGGATTTCTGAGCATACCTCTCACATCCAGGGAGGGAGACAAAGGACTGTCTGGCTGGCAAAGCCTGTTGTAGTGTTACAACATGTAATGATGTTGTAGCTAATTATTTTGACTGTAATCTGGCTTCTTTGGCTTAGATTGGAGACCAGGGAGAGCAAGCAATTTACTGATATTGCTAGATATGCATTTTTAAAAAATTTATCAGTAATAATACAGGCAGACGTAATACTTCCATGATCTGTGTGACATCTTTCTATCCCTACAAAAGCAATCATGAGTGTGTGTTATTATCCAGTTATTATTTTTAAGGTCCTTTAGAAATTCCTCTGCCCGAATTAAGGTGCAAACAAGACCATATGCCAGTGACAATAATATGGGTTTTATTGTACAGTAAATATGAGATAGAGAGAGAGAAAGAGAGAGAGAGAGAAGTAGAAAATAGGTGGGGGGACAGAAAGAGAATGACAGGGACAGGATAAGGAAAACATCACCACTCTGTGGATCCCAACGATGTTCTGTTGATCCTCTCCAGCTGGTCTTCTTGGTGGTGAAGGTCCTCCCAAAAAGCATAGAATCCCATGGGTATATATGCCCAGGCTAGGTAGCAATGTCCAGGCCTGTCCCCCTGGGGGAGGGGGGCAGTCTCTTACAGCAGATTCTGGGTCTCTTGCATCACGTGCAGTCCTGTGGTGCAAAGCCTCTCACGTGAAAGTCCCGTGGATGTGGCCTGTGGGGTTTGGGGGTTCCACAGCTGGGCCAGTTTGTGTAAGGGAGGATGGGCATTTATTGCCTCTGATCAGAGGTTATGGCACACACTGAAACCTCCTCCTCCTCCCCCTCGGTTGTGGGGGAGTGTGAGTAAACCTGGCTTCTGTGAGCTGTGCTCTCCGCCCCCCCAAACTTGGCCTCAGCTGGTGGCTTTGGCCTTTTGTGGCTGCATACCTTCCCCTCGGCCTGAGATGATTGAACAATGGGTTTCCCTTTATCTAATCAGCAGTTTGACTTTCAGTTCAAAGTCCCAGTCTTCAGGGAGGCTTCTTTGCTTGTAGCTTCTTTATAATGAGCAAAACTTCATATCAATGTTTGAGGCATGAACTATTTTCAGTCTCTGACAGTGTGATGACAACATACCGGTCTTAATATAATAGTGGTAACTGATTATATCAGGCAAATGAAAGCATTACACTTATAGTGGAAATACATGCTGCATGCGTGTGATATGTACACAGTCTTGCTGTACAATTTACTACAAAGGTGAATAGAGCTACTTGCACATACTCACAAAGTCAGCCTTTTCATTCCATGTATTTTCACAAAAAACATTGTTCCTTCTTATGGCCAGACAGGACTAGATACTTAGGTTTCTTGCAAATCAGTTTGCAGCCAGATGGATCAATTTACTACTTCACGGATAAATTATTTTTCATGTAGCATGTTACAGTTCTGTTCAGAGATTGCTGCTTTCTTTTCCACAGTATTTGGCTTCACCAGAGCATTGCAAATTTGTAGTGAAATTCATAGACTTTTATAGAGTTTCTTGTGATGGTCTCTAGAGTATCAATATTCAACTAGACAGTGAAAAGAGAAGTAGGCTGATATAATTTTCTCCTATTATGTAAGTCCATACCCTGCAGAATTAGTTCAGAAAGTCAGACTTATTTTGTGTTTACCTGTCTTTTCTTATTCCTGCAAATTTGAACTGTTCACTTTCTGTGCAATATAAAACACTCCCTAATTTCCTCTTGTTTTACATTAATCTTTGTTCCAAAGTCACAGATGATTTGTAAATATTATTGTTTTGTTATTTGTACATTTTGTTACGGGATAGCAAATGCTAAAAATTATCACATCCTTTGAAGTAACTGCATAAACACAGTTTAACAAGAAATCCTTAGAATATTGTAACAATCAATATGTATCTCAATGCTGGAGAGAAGTAGTTTTTTCTATATTTGCACTAAATTTGAAGACATTTATTCCCTATGGCCTTAAACAAAATGTATTGTTCAGTTTAACGTTGTCGTTTCTGCATCTGCAGAATGGTCACTTGACTAATACACGTGGCTTGGGATGCTCTGTCTGGATGCTGTGATTCAAGTACCAACATATTTATTTGTCACTATAAGGGATAAAAACTTCTTTGCTTTGCACATATTCAAAGCTTAACTACGTGGCTGTCCTGGGGTGACGGTATGATACTGTATTCCCTGTTGCCTGCTCTATGCCCAGACATGAATCCTGTGCCTTTCTGTGTCTTTAAGCTGGGTCCGGGAGAAAGGGAGAAAAAACCCAAGCGGTTTTGTGTTCAAGGACACAGATATACACTGCCCTGCATTCCTGCTGCTGCAGAGTGGAGGAAGCACCTTCCTGCTTTTAGCCAACTCCTTTTCTCAGGAGAGAGACAGAGAGTTAAACCCTTTTGCTTTTATGCTAGCCTGCTAGCTGAGGCAAGAGAGTTTTTCCCCGGGACTTGGTCTGCTTCTTCTTCTCTTCTGGACTGTTCAGCAACATCAGAACATCACCCAGAGGGGCCCACCCCAAACCCCATCTCCAGAGAGGAGAGAGNCCCCCCCCGTACCTGCGTGCACCCTGCTTGTTAAACAAATAGCTTTTTTTTTCACTTTCCTCCAAGGAATTTCTTTCCGAACCTGTGGGGGAGGAGTGGCTGTAACCTGCCTTGTTTGGAGGAGACATTCCTTCCAGAGTGTTTCCCTTAATTTGTCCCAACCTGGGACAATGGCAATTTCACTGTCATGCTGTCATTTGGCAAATAGAGTGAATTCAGGTATGCAGCCCTTAATTCCTCTTTCAATTTAATTCTTCACAAAACCTCCTATTTTGGTCTTGGATTCTTTTCTCCAGTTCCCGTTAAACTTTTTAATGATAGTCTGCAGTTGTTTCCTTAATCCTGACAGATATTTGCAGCAGCAACATGCTGAAATTATAATTGAAATGAGGTGCTGTGATCATCCTTATCATCTGCATATGTCCCCACATTGTGATCATTAATTTATTCTGGTTTGCTATCTTAGTAAATTAAAACTGATTCATACTTTGTAAATATAATCAAAGACAACAGCTGCCCTCTTCTGTATCTTTAATAAAACTGAATCTTCTCAGCAATCTTTTTGTCTGTAAAAATTACTATTTTATTCCAAGACTAAATCTCTTATTTTTTGTGTCAGTTTGATGAACAGAATAAACCACTTGAGTCTAGTTCCAAAATGCTGCTATTACAGAGGCATCAGTAGGGGCTCCACAGTATAAACTTGAATTTTGATTTCCAATAAAAGCAGGACTAAAATCTCCATTTGATACTTTAATGGTTGAATTGAATCTTTAAAATCAGCACAACAACTTTTCAAGGGACAGTTGGAATTTCTATTCTTCCAATAAAATATTTATAACACTTTTCAGTAGAAACATTTCAAAAGGATCTTAGAAGTGCTACTTTGATTTTAGTCTGTCTTGGCTTTCCATAGCTAAGTAAATAGTAGTTCTCAGAAATTTTTAGCTGATGATAAATTTTTGGGCATCGATATTTTCTGAAAAGTTTAACTCCCCTGTTTTGGAATAGCCTAGCCAATTTTGGTTAAGATTAAGCAGTAAAATTTTCTCTATCCATGTTATTGAGGCATAGTGTATTAAGGCAACAGAATCACAGGAAATATCATGTGTGCCCATCTTTCAGTACAGAATTTCATTAATTTTATGACATTATGCATAGTAAAGAGACTCTCTTTACTCAGTGTAAAGAGAATTAGGTGTAAAATGAACTTAAATATACAGTTTGAAGTTGACAGATTGAATAAAGGACACAAGGCTTCCTTTCATTTCTGTTTTCTGTTTCCTAAAGCCCTTTCCAATCTGTGGGTTTTATTATCTCTCTCTGGTTACTGCACTGCATCAAATGTTAGAAAGGTCAAAAAAATCTCTCCTCTATTGAAGCCAATATTAAATAGAATTAGTAGGACGCATATCTTGCCTCTCTTTTCATGGAATACCTCCCTTGTAGTTATTGTTTCAAACTATTGTTGCACTTCTTTTAGTTTAGAAATTTGGGCCAGTCAGTCCTGGCTGCTGTTTATAATCTGAAGATAGAAAACCTGATTTCTATAGGAGTCAGACTTGTCTCTGAGCAAGAAAACACACATTTATTAATGTATATTTAACATTTTCAAAACAAGATGATGTACTGTAAGATTCCCAAGATGGAAAGGCATTATAAAAATTACAGACTTCTACAGAAGCTGTGAAATAGTCTCCATCAAAATTATTTGTCAATGTCTCAGAAAACAGAATCTGTGCTTTTAACTGAAATGAGTGGTTTTTAATCTCAGAGATGTGAAGGACAGTATTTGGTGCAGAAACATTGACCACCCATCTAGAACATCCATTTTAGGATGGCTTTTACAGTACCTTTCCTCCATTCCTATAACGTGCCCCTCATCATCATCAATAGGCAAACAACTGCTGGCTCTATTTTTCCTGGTATGTACTACTCTAACTGCAAGGAAGGAAAAGTGACGTTCTGTGAGTTAAGCATGATCCGAGACCTGCGAAAAGCTGAATCTTGCAAAGCCTTTGATCTATGCAAAGTTTATGAGAGTGAGAAACTGGCTCCCACTTAGTGGGAGACAGTGGTACTTAGGAGTTAGGCACTGCTGTCTCTGAAATCAGCTCTGAGTGCTTTTCCTTACAGAAGGAAATATGCAAGACTTTGTTTCTGTCAGGTCTTTGCACTCTGTGTGCTGTTAAATCCTGGGGGAGAGTCTCTAGCACATTAACTAGTGGCTGCATGTTGAAAGCTCCCATGTGATTGCAGGAAGTGCACTGTATAGTATTCCTTTCATATCACAGGCAGTCATGGAGAGCGAATGTGATGGGGAACAGGTGTACAGGGGTGGGAAACTTCAATGGGAAAGGCAAAGAGTGAGTTTCTTCCATACCATTTGTACAGGGTAATATTTAAGAACTTGTCTGCTGGCTGGCTTTGAAATTTCTGAAAGTCAAGCTGAGTTGTCCCCTTCTTGTTTTCCACT
The DNA here is from genome assembly GCA_013397055.1 of Pachycephala philippinensis. Taxonomy (NCBI): domain Eukaryota; kingdom Metazoa; phylum Chordata; class Aves; order Passeriformes; genus Pachycephala; species Pachycephala philippinensis. The sequence goes on from VWZT01008899.1 coordinate 49,259, forward strand.
GACTCTTGTGGTAGCTAGCCCAGATTTTGGTAGAAAAGTCGGTCCATTAGCACTGGACAGCTAAATGAATGAAGGCAAAAATTTGTCCATTAGATTTTTAAACAATATTTTCAACCATATGGTTCAAAAGATATTTAGGATGCTTTCTACCACCAATTAATGAAAAAAAACCAAAAACTGGTGGGGCTGGAGGTTTGAGACTGTATTACTCTCTAATCAGTCACTAAATAATGTATAAAACCACATTCACACAATTTAAAACCCTTTAAAATAAAAACTGTCTCTTACATTCTCCAAAGTTCTGCCTCAGGTTTTTAATTGTTCTGTGAACTGCTAAAGCCTTACTTGGCAGAAGTTCTCTGGTTATCTTGCGGTGATAATCCTACTGTTGCCATCAGATCTAAATGATTGTGAATGTGAAAGCACAGCTCTGCCATTTAAGCAAGCGTTGTACCTCTCTGTCGGGTCACTCATAGTTGTGTGAGCTCTTCAGCAGGTGTTTCCAAGCAGGTAATGTCCACGTAGCTCTTGGTGGCAAGGTTTGCAATGGGACTTACCAAACTGTAACTAGGTCGCCCGTCTCTGCTGGCCCAGTCAAAAAACTTTCATGGAAACTAGAAATAGTTTTCTATGTAAAAAATGCTCTGGGTGACATAGAGATTAAGTAGTTAAGAAGGAAGAATGAAGTGCTCCTTCAGACTGCGGCTAGCGAGGAACTTCAACAACCTTTGCTGAGTCAATGAATTGTATATTGCTCTATGATGTCTTTAATATCAAGTGTCTCTTCCACATTTCTCTTCCACATGCCATCAAAGTGGCAGCTCTCTACTGTCAAAACCTAATAAGAACAGCCTCTCAGTGGAGTCCAGACAGTCTACCTTTTTTCTTTCTTCCCTTTATATTGGAAAGTTTTGAATAATGTCCTGGAAAATTTGAATGGCTTTGCAGACACAGCAGTATACGGACAAATGGATGATTTTGGTTTTATTTTAACACACTGTTGGTGTAGTTCTTGTCCACAGGTTCAAAAATATTATACTTACTTCCATTCACAAACCTACAACATGCTTTAACAAGAAACCTGTTCTGATTTGGAAATTCTGAAGAAAAACTCAGTTGGCAGTTGTTAAACATTTCTCTATTTTTTATGACTAAGAAAAACAGCAATAAAGACATAGAATTAATAAAGGCTCATAAATAAATAAAAAATTAATGGGTAAAGTTAATAGTACCAGTGAAACATCTGCCTCACCAACCTGATGATCACTTTGATAACCAACATGTTTGAGTGAGAATGATAGCTGACGTGAACTCAGAGAGAAAACTTGGGAGAGAAATTAAGTGTAGCTGTGCATTAGAAAGTAGAAAAATCCTCAAGAACCAGCGTATAATGATCTACATTGGTCAGTAAAAGGCATCACTTTTATAGGAGATTGTCCTGCTTGTGGCCAGGACAGGGTTAATTTTTGGAGTAGCCAGAAGAGAGGCATGGTCAGAGAGCAGGACTTCAGTGGCATCCTAAATTTTATCAGTTATAGAAAGGTCCTTTCCTCACACTTATGGGGATGCTTGGAAAAGGACTGTCTGGTTTTAGCAAACCAGGGAGGGAATTTCTGCTGTAAATGTTACCACATCTATTTTCTCTCCAGCTCTCCTAAGCTTTGCAATTGCTTTTAGTGCTGTGACTACCCTTACTGAGAGGAAAACAAAATTATGTGTGTATGCACCCAAAATGGACTTGAAAGCAGATCCTGAAACTGTGATTTATGTCTCTCTTTACAAGGAAGAAAAGCTATTTCTGCACCTAACCGGTTCCATTATTTTGCCGAGAAAGGTTAGACCAGATGATCTTTGCTGTTCCTTTCAACCTGGTATTCTATGACTCATTTTATTTGGGGTCTGTATCTATACCAAGACAGAAACTAGGGCTATATGCCAATAACCAAACTCGGGTTTTTAAGCCTTTCTAGAGCTTTGGTACACTTTCCTCCTCCCAGCTCCAGCAGCATTGCTGGATATACCATTTAGAAGCTCACACAGAAAGCTAGGAAAATGAGCTCTGAATATCACTCAAGATAACTCAGGCTTTTGTTCCGTACCTATGTAGCTAGTCTTTGGAAAATCACTTGGCTGAAGAGTGGTTCATCTTTTACTGTTCTTTTTAGCTCTACCTGAAGAAAGAGAATTTCAACTGACAGACCAATCTTTCTTTTTAATGACATGAAATATAGGGAGAAGTGGAATTACTGCTTCCATAAATCATGGCTGGTGACTACAAAGCTCTTTTTGAGGTCTAGGCCTTCAGAGGTACATTATCAGAAAACTGCACTGCTAAGCCCTCAGATGCATGGTGTTATCTGACATCTAGCATTCTATAAATGTCATGAACTTTGATTTAAAAGGATGCAGCCAGGTAATTGTTTAGAGTTTTAAAACTTCTAACTTTTCAGATTTTTAGTGCCTTGAAAATGTACTTTGTTCCCCTATTGATCTCATCCTTTTCCATTCAGCAACATTGATTTGTTTTCCTGTCTCTTAAATGCAACAGAATCCAGGCAAGGCTGTTTTTATTTAACAACTTCCATTTAAATAGCACTTTAATATCTTCCTTCAACAGTATCTTCAAATGATGCTTGCATAGCTCTGACGATGTTATTCAGCATTGTTCTGTTGAAGTCAAAAGAGGACACAATATATTATTTGTGTGCAAACCACTAAAAAAAAAAAATACTTTTTACCTTGGTGCTATTTTCAGTAGTTTTTTTGATGGGAAGTTTTGAAGTATCTTTGAAAATAAACAACAACTTAAACTAGTTTAAGCTGGGGGTGTTTAGCCTGGAGAAAAGAAGGCTCAGGGGTGACCTTTTCACCCTCTACAAGTCCCTGAAAGGAGGTGTAGTCAGGTGGGAGGTGACCACTTCTCCCAGGCAGCTGGCAACAGGAGAAGAGCACAGGGCCTTGAGCTGCATCAGGGCAGGTTCATGTTGGACATGAGGAAGAAGTTTTTCACAGAAAGGGTTGCTAGGCATTGGAATGGGCTGCCCAGGAAGGAGGTGGAGTGACCATCCCTGGAGATGTTCAAGAAATGACTGGACGTGACACTTGAGGTCACGGTCTAGTTGACATGGTGGTGATCAGTCAAAGGCTGGACTTGATACTCCCAGAGAGAGATCTTTTCCAACCTAAATGACTCCGTGGTTCTGTAAACTAAAATGATTGAAATTAGGAAAATTGTGATTAATTTTGTAAACCCATACTAAGGGGTTATGACTTCTACAGATAACTCATTTTAAATTTAGTACTTAGTTCCACGTCCATTTCTAGGTGCCCACAAAAAATATTATGTATATTATATTTCTAAGTCTTTAGGCTTTATTCAGCTTAGCTGATTTAACCCAAAGCTAAGAGAAAGGGCTACTCTAGGCAGCTTGAAATTTGTGCCTTTGGTGACTTGTAAAGTGTATGCAAGAAACTGCAACAGAGTGAAGTTCTGATAGCTCAGATTTGCTTGCCACCTACAACTCACAAGTCATCATGGGCACAGAAAGTTCAGTTTAGGTGCTGTGTTAGGCAGTATGCGTATCACCCCTCAACATCCATAGTAAACTCTAAATTTCTTTCCCCCTGCAAGTGGATGTGGGAAAAGTTTGTCTTGTCAAAATGAAATCCAGGATAGCATGAACCTTGTGCAATGTATCACTCAAAATGGGTTAAATTACACTGAAGGTACATGGTACTGCCATGGATGTACTTAAATGTTTCTGACCACATGTATGTCTTAAATACTTTTTATTTCTTTTGAGCTGGGGAAGATCAGTTCCTTTCTTTTAAGATCTGTGAAAGACTTAATTTCTTCTTTTAAAACCAATCCTCAAGGTCCTCTCTTTATGCAGTAGTTAATTTTCTTTTAGAGCACTTACATAGGAGGTCAGGATGTGAATTCAGTTTCTTCCTCCTGAGATAGTTCTGTAACTCTGGGAAAGAATAATGTATAGTTAGTCTTTGATCATTCTCAGGAAAACACGGGATCAAAAGAGAGGACAAGAAAAACTGTGACTGTATCATTGGCCAGTGGTTAGGGCATTTAAATGATCAGGGAGCTCAGTGGGGAAGAGTGGGCTTCAGTTTCTCTGCTTGTGTTATTGTGCCTGCTACACTTCATAGAATGACTTTCCAAGCCCACTCGTGCAAAATGGAATGGAGTCTTGAGAGTGACACCAAAGTGCTTTTTTTTTTTTTTTTTTTTTAATGAATAGAGTCCTGTTATGGCCTGAGAAAGACTGCAAATCCTTGAGCAATTTAGGCAGAGGATTTCCTCTATCCTCACTGGAAGGTTGCATTTTTAGATTTGTCAATGTTATCATAGTTGGCAGTTCTGGGCTGAGCAAGGATACAACGCTTGGCAGTCAGGAAAAGTTGAATTTGTTGATGAAAAACTCAACATGAGCCATCAATGTGCACTTGCAGCCCAGAAATCCAAGTGTATACTGAGCTGCATCCAAAGCACCATGGGCAGCAGGAGAGGGAGTGAGGGGATTCTGCCCCTCTGCTCTGGTGAGACCCCACCTGCAGTGCTGCATCCAGCCCTGGGCCCCCCAACATGAGGACACGGAACTGTTGGAGCAAATCCAGAGGAAGTCAGGAAGTTGATAAGAGGACTACAACTCCTCCCCTATGAGGACAGGCTGAGGAAGTTGGGGCTGTTCAGCCTGGAGAAGAGAAGGTTGCATGGAGACCTTATAGCAATGTTCCGGTATCTGAAGGGGCTACAGGGAAGCTGGAGAGAGATCCTTCATCAGGAACTGTAGTGATAGGACAAGGAGTAATAGATTGAAACTGAAAGACTAGATTTAGCTTAGATGTTAGGAAAAAATTCTCTGTGAGGATGGTAAGGCCCTGGCACATGTTGCCCGGAGAAGCTGTGGGTGACTGACTCCTGGCAGTGTTCAAGGCCAGGTTGGATGGAGCTTTGAGCACCTTGGTCTAGTGGGGTGTGTTCCTGTTCATGGAACTAGATGTTCTTTAAGGTCCTTTCCAATCCAAACCATTCTATGATTCTACGAATTCAAAAGTTCAGAAGAGATACAGAATTCCTTCACACCATGCCCAAGATTAGATGGGGACTGAATGGGAGTTCTCAGAATTACAGGTTTGGACTTCAATACTCAAAATCTGTACTGTGCTCTCATGCTCTCACCCTCTCTCTTTTGATTTTTTATTTTCTAGATCTGCTCTTCAGTATTGCATTGAAAAGAAAGCTTACAATAAAGAAATAAAAGAATCAGAAAATCCAACGTATTTCTGTACAGACCAGGATCTGAATTATGCCTCTCAAGTTCAACTGTACTCCAGAAGTCATGAAGTATGTTACATATTCACTTCCTTACCCCCAAAAGTGCTTCTTCATGTACATGCCCCAATACTTTTACCTGTACCAAGGGCATTATAAGAGGTAATGGTGCAGTGAGAATTATTATGAAATGAAAAACTTCTGTGGAGCCACAACCTTTCTGGGTAGCACAAACTTCAAAATGACCCTTAGGTAGCAGCTTTATGAATGCTTTATGCTGGCACACCATCAAAAGAACTAATCCATCTTTTTCTCTCTGTTCCTTCCCACTCCCTTTTTCGTGCCAGTACTGCCATCTTGGGAAGCAGTTTGGAGCTGAAATGAATGCAGGAAGCTCATCGGTGTGCTTTTAGGCCCAGGGGATTTTCTGATCCTATTCGCTGTACATTGAACACTTTTAATAGCACAAAGGGAGAAGTTTAGTTGTAGGTGAGTGCCTTGTAACAAAGATAAAAATCTTTGCCTTTAAGTGAAATTCCTACTTTTTCCTGCTTAAAGTACTTCTGAAACTGTTTTTTTCTGATCAGCAACTACCCAGTGTATAACCCATGAGAAGATGATGTTGAGGAAACATGGTCATTAGTATCAAGCACAGAATTTGAGTCTTTGTCTTAAAATAAAAATCAAGACGTGTCAGACTGGGATTTATGACCAGGTAGCAAATGCATCATCCTGCCCTAGAAATCATTGTGGAGACTGCAAAAGAGTGTCTCTAGTAGACATTTTACAATATGGAGTCAATTACAGTTCTATTTCAGAGTCAGGAATTTGTAATGATTTAGCTTCCCTTGGAAGGAATGTCAACCAAACAACAAAATTGCTCCTAGTCAAGAAAAAGTTTGAGTTCTTTTTGTGGTAGCTTGCCAAGAAATAAACTTGTAAGTCAATATAATATTATGTTATTCCTCCTGCATGGCAGTGGTAAGGCTGGCAGGCAGCCCATTCTATACAATGTACACATGCCAACACCACATTGCAATGGAAAATCAATTCTCAGCCAACTGAATTTGGATTGGAAGGAATTCGAGCACACTTAGTGTTCTGAGTCTTAAATTGCCACCATGATGTCTTTGCTCAAAGATAAATCTCATGAAGGTATTGGAGTAGGACTTGTTAAGATTGCATCTGGGAGTAATATTTTTATTAAGGGTAGTGTTAATGCCATTTCATTTGAAAATAATGAGACAGGGAGAGAAAGAAAGAGACAGACAGATCTCACAAAAATTAGAAATCTTATTAGTGAGATGCATACTGATGGTGTGTATAAACAAAGATGAGATTAAGGAAGAGCAGGATGATGCTTTTATAAAATTAAAACAATGACCATGCAACAAAGAAAAGAATTGGAGCAATAACAGTACAGTTTAGGCATAATAATAATAATAATATTATTTCAGCTTTTCTGATTGCATGTTGTTACGAACTGGTTTAAACACAGAAGAGCAAAGAAAATTAAGTCTCTGTGAATAATATGGATTGAACCCAGAAAGGTTTGAAATATACCCCAAAACTTGATTAAAACCAAAGAGGCTTAGATGTTTGTGCCAAAAAGAAAGAAAGAAAGAAAGAAAGAAAGAAAGAAAGAAAGAAAGAAAGAAAGAAAGAAAGAAAGAAAGAAAGAAAGAAA